>JARHVA010004768.1:1372500-1439048 GCA_037957365.1 Torreya grandis | reverse complement strand
ATAAATGGGAAAAAATGTAATCTACTTTTCAATGCATTGGTGAAACTAATAAATATTTTAAAGAATTTTACATGGAAAGAATAAATGTGATACTTCAAGATGGTGAAACATGTTAGGATCATGTATATCCTATGAACTAACTGAAATACTGATGCTTTATCCATGTGAATGATGGTCATGGTCGCATAGGAATTAAGTCAAAATGACACACAATCAAGGAAGGGAAAATTCCATAGAATAGTCATGGGTCACAAATTTTATTCATATAATATTATTAATAATAAGTCACACTTTAAGCCTCTTCATTTGAAAATAAATATAAATAAAAAGGTCAATTCTTACTTCTATTCAATAAGTATGCATAAGTTTCCCATCCATTTGTCCACAAGATTAGATCATAGTACCCATTTATCATATATCTAAAATAATATTCTCAATGATCAAATGCTCCCTTTTTACATAATGCCAACACTGAAACTAAGAGCTAAGAAATATTCACACATCAGACATGATTATTTATTATAATCCATATTATATACATATAATATTTTTGAACTTTATCAATTACTAATGATTTCTCTCTTGTAGGAACACATCAAGTCTCAATCTCTCTGAGTGCACGCCTTAAAGGGTGTACCAAAAAAGGGGAAGGTAGACAATTGGTGCTTCATAAGATATTTTTACCTTATACCATCACTTTAAATCCACACAACCATCTCCTATACACTTCCATAATCTTTTCCTCATCCTTTATAGACTCCTCCAAGTACTTCACTACCTTATTCAACCCATATCTAATCCAAAAACACTTTTTGACATTTATCAAAAAATGTCAACCTAGGACAACCATGTACTTAAATTATATTTACACATTATAAGACTTTGATTACCTTAGTAAAATTAGTCTAGGACGTAATTTACATTTATGAATTAACAAGACAATGTTGATCGGGTTGACTCTATCAGCTACACTTTTGGAAGGGTTTAGTGTTAGATTTAGCTATATATACACCTATTTCTGCCATTTCTTATAAAGAGAATAAGAAGAACGTCATATATTATTCATCTTATTATTGACCATTATACTTAAGGAACATTAGTTAGGTTTTAAATATTACATTTGGAGATACAAATCGTGTCTTGTGGAGAAGTTTTTTGGATTCATAAAGAAGTTCTATAGCCTATATCTGTGTTATCCTTGTTATCCTTACATACCACAACAACATCTAGAAAAACACCTTGGGTAAGGGAGTAAATGAGGCTGGATGTGTTCATATTCAAATGTAAGCATATTTTACTTTGTTACTCATTTGTTAAAATAAAAATATTTTCATTTGTTAGCTTATATACTTCTCTCTCATGCATTAGGATTCTCTATACATTAGATTAAGTATAAATCTTTTATGCATGTTTAATTTTATGTTTATTATCCCTATTTTTATGCCACAAGCTTCAATGAGCACTATATTAGGTTTTACTTTACTCTATATATACTTTGTTAATATAGAAAATGCAGGACATAGATAGGGTTATTATATGGTGTTGTTTGACTAAAGTCTTTAGAGCTCTCTCTAATGACATTATTGTGGTAAGGGATCCATTGGTTATGTCTAGAGGATCTACCTTGGTCATGAACTTGATTGTATAAATGTACCAACAAGCATAAGTGTAAGTGTGTTTTATCTAATTTTATATAGGAATGATTTGTATGTTAGTTGCATTTTCCATTGTATACATTTAGGTGAACCTGTCATGAATCTAACCCTTGTATATTTTATTTCATGCATTCATTTTATTATCACCTTATATATTTTTATCTTTGAATTACTCTATCAAACCTATCAATAGATTATAACATTCTATATTCAATTTTAACACACATTGACTCCAAAACAACTCTATTTTATACGTGAAAGTCTTTTCTAAATACAAGTGATAGCTCGATTATCTCAACATAACTATCTTATTCAATCACATAATTGTAGACTTCAGTGACCTAGTTGACTCTTTTCATAGTTTTAGTTTTTAACTTATAGTGTTGCATAAATATTTGAACTAATTGGCCCTATTTATAGATTATTTTTAGCACACAGGTATTATAGACTTTGTTAACCGAATCAACCTTGTTTATAGAAAATCTGAATTTAAGAAACATATCATAAAATTTGGAAACTAAGCATATTAAAAATTACAAATTTTAATTCTTACCTTATCTATGATTTATGTTTATCATTTACAATGTTAATTTTCATAATTTGTAGTCTATAGAACTACAATCCTACAACAAACTAAGTTAACTAGTTTGACATAGTTTTGTTGCTTGCCTTCTCTCTAGAAGGCTCAGTTGAGATGTTTAACTTTGTTTTATGGATCCTTTTTCCATATAATAGTAGTTACCCTATCAAATCTATTTTTTATTATTTTCATATATTATTTCTTGAACCAACTCTGTACTCTTCATAATCAAATAAATTAACCTATTTTACTAGTAATTAATTCACTTTTCATTTTCATTGCTTGCATGCTTAGAGCAAAAAACATAGACTAACTAAGTTGTTTTCAATTTACAAATTTAGTCACCCTATTTTTCTCTTTTTCACACACTTCAATATCACTTAACACTAAAAATCATTAAACATTTTTCTTCCCAAGGCATACCTACTTAGATTTCATTACTAAGTGAGAAGTCAACATTGTTTTATGGCCAAGTATAAACATGTGGTTGATGGTATATACATTATAAAATCATTCGACATTATTATCATTAAAGTATTGATAAGTGAGAGGGTAGGGCCTAATACCAAGCTAGTACCGTTACCAATTTATATCTTTTTCAGTCTAAACTGCTTGAAACTCTACATATTCTTTTTAGTTTCCACTTACAACCAACTCTCTATCACATCAATTTAAAAAAAAAAATATAACTTAATAACATTCAGGAATGACCACTTAGCTTAGTATTTCTAGTCATTTTTTTATTTTTTACTCTTTGATCACTATATAAATGTATTACAAAACTTGTACTAGCCAACATTAGTACATAATTTGTGTTGTGTGCTACAATTAGATAAAACACATTGATGTAACTACTTATGTGTTTCATTATATTTACTTAGTTATTATCTTGAAAATGCTTTCATATTTTTAGAACATAGCCATCTTTGTCAACAAAAACTCTTAAATATTGTTATTTTTTATTACCTTTAGTACACAATTGACTCATACAACTATGTATCTTTTCAGTGTATTCTATATCTCCCTCTACAGTACATAGTCGACATGTATAACTGTGTATATTTTTATCTTATTCAATTTCTCCTTATAGAGTACATATTTAACCTGTATGACTATGCATCTTTTTATCCTATTCATTTTCTCACTCTGGAGTTTATAGTTGACTTGCATGACTTTGTTCTTTATTCTCTATTCTGTGTCCTATCTTATAGAACACTGTCTATTATTTCAATTATGTATATTAAAATTGATCCTCATCTCCATCAAGTTTTAAACCTCTTTTTTTCATCATGAATTTCCTATTTGAGGATAATAAAGATTTAAATCAAACAAACATGATGTTTTTTTACCAATCCCAATAGGTTTCCCAAGATATAGCTTGTGGCACCCACCACGGATGAAATCAATGTTCATGTTTCCACTTGCACTACCAATTATGTGACTCCTCATCATTTCCCCTTAGTTTTAAATCCTTTATAATCACTAAAATATGAGTGTGATTTAGAATACAAAACTTAAATCCTCTTTTTCATCAATGAATTCCTTCAACATTGAGGAAAATACCTATCACCCATTTATAATCTCATGATAGGTTCTCATATAAATAACCTTCTTGACCCTCCCATAACTTTTCTCATGGATTTGGGGGAACCACTTTCTTTACATCTCAACCTTTTCCTTCTATTATGTCTCCTTCACACACCATGACAACTTATTCTATGACTTCTTTGACCTCCATGCTGAGTATTTATACTAACATGGTAGGTTCAACTTCTAGTGGGCCTGTTTAAAAGACCCATCCCCTTAGCCATCTTATTAGTGCATCTTTTTCTAGTAATGCTTCTCATGCCACTAGTTTGGTGCTACTACTACTCATAGTTTAACTAAAGATATTATAATTAATACTAATCCATCACATGATGCACACACTACTCAAAATGATACCTAAACTAATGAAATATTATTACAAAAAAATAATCAAATATATACCTTATAAAACAATAATGCAAATCAGATGATGTATATGAAAAACCATCTCATTAAACTTTAAAACCAACCTCAATAAGTTTCATGGGGTGAACATAATCCAAATTCACTCCCACACCCTCAGGTATTCTCATGGTGAACTTATCCCACAACTACCCCTAATTAATAAAAAAATAAAACATCTACAAAATGAACCTATTTTACCTAAAATTACTAATATTAACATAGGATGTATCACACCCACCATCACTTTTAATGGATCCACCAATCCTAAATTATATTTAAAAACATTTGGTAACCATTATAAAGATTGGGTCAAACTTAACACCTTCACCGATACAAAATTATTAGTTAAAACACTCTTAGGAGATCCTTTAGATTGGTATAATCAATTAAAAACCCATTCCATCACTAGCCTCAAAGACTTGGTTAACTCATTAGTCCAAGAATTTCAAACTAATGATTTTCTCAAGAACAACTTATCCCACTTTATAAACTGAAAATAACTTGAAACTAAGATGACATAAACCTTCATAAAATGATGGAATAACTTGTTTAATAAATGTGAGAATAATATGGTGGATGAAAACATCTTCCACCTATTCTCTAATGCTCTATCCCCTAAATTACAATATTGGGTTACGACTGTCTCTCCAAGAACCTTGAAAAAATCCCTTAACCAAGCTAAATGACAAGAATTCCTCATGCATAAATTCAAACCATCTTAAAATATAATAATCTTGGTACTTGAGACTTTATATGATGCTCCAACCATGAAGTGAAGTCACATGTGATCTACACACATGCCAAACCTATAACAACAATAACCCAACTTAGCAATATAATATCTATGCAAGCATATGGTTGGCATATAATCTACCCTCTTTTGATAGTATACAAAGTTGGAATATGGGGCATGGCCCATTCTACATGGTCTTGCATCCATCAAACCACCTGAGGTAGAATATCATTGACCATATGGGGTAACCCACTAAGATGATACATATGTAATCTCTCATAGATCATTGTGCTTAGAAATATGATAGGGTCCATTATCTTGTACCTCTGGGTTAGCATCCCATACATGTTGTGCATGATCTCAACCCAAATGACATAACCAAGATTATACAATTCTTTGTGATCCAAAATATACTAGCACAAGGATTTTATGTACAATGGTGTCTTGTCATCTGACTTGTGATACAACACTCATGTTATCATAAGCCCTATCATGACCTTTTGGGTATCTTGAATGGATAAAATATAAATATTAAATAAAATCATGTGTAATGAAATATAGATCCTATCTAAGCATGCCTATTTTAGGGCTAAGGCTCATCTCTCATCCTCTTAATCTAGTGTATCAAAAATCACCAACGACCCATCTATAGGAAGTCTAAGAAACACATGGTCATCTTGAAAGGTGATCGACACCTCTATAGTATCCCCCTCCACCTTAAATAAAAAAAGTATGGTCATTCATTCTTATGCTCCTAGGAATATGACAATGAGATCAAAACTCATCAAGATCTGTCTCATCTCCATGATACCTCTAAATACCAAGGCAACCATTCAAGATCTATCCACGTCCAAAAGTCACTCTTATAAATTTGGTAGCTAGGATACATCTACTAGGAAACAAAATCTATGACATCTCTACAAAAAATCAAATGTCATATAATGCATTAGATCTCAATGTCATAAAAATAAAATAAATTCTTAAATATTCTTAAAAAATTATGAATTAACTATTTCATCATCTTGTTCTATATAGTTTCCTTATTTTTCCTTTTTATTACACAATCAGCGTATTTAAAATTAAATCAGCCTATCATGTTCTTTCCATACTATATCAGCCCTTTGGTACATAATCAGTCTCAGTTAACAAATTATATCATCTACATAGTACAAATAACATTAGTTAGAGGGTACTATGTCATCTATATACCTATTTCCAACTAAATCAACCCACTACTATGTAGTCAGACATCTCCAGTGATATTATACCGACCCACTACTACATAACCATCCCCTAGATATTTCTAACCTTTTAAATTGAGTCAATAGGATAGACTCTATTCTTAGTTTGTGATAACATTTTGACCATTTACCATAAATGTCTTATGCATTTATTGGTCTAATCGTTTCCTACCCAATACCCCATTTTACCCCTAGTTTACCTTAAAATTTCTTATTGTCCATTTTGGTGTGTAAATTTTTCCTATCATTCAATTTTCTATATTTAGATTAATTTCAATTAAACAATCTCAAAAAAATGAAATTAAGGTTTACCTTACCTGTACTACACTCAATGTGGTCGTGATTTGTCCTCCATGTCATAGTTATCATCTCCTCACCATCATTACTCTCTAAGATCAAATTGAGTCTCTTAGGGTAATATTTTATCAAAATAGTAAAATAATAAATTAATTGATTTTCACCCTATTTATATTTACTAATTAGAATTATTTACCATTCAAATATTTATAATCAGATTCCATTTTTTGACCATGACTTTGATTTTACTAGATCTTTTTTTTTAACCATAAGATGTTCTAGAATCTTGATATTATAGAGAGTCTTTTTCTCAATTACATCTATATTTTGTAAAAAATTGATTTTTCACTAATTTATATAGGCTAACCTAATATTCCATACATTGGACACCTTCACATCTCTTTCACTTCATTCCCTTTTTAACAAAACTAAGGTAAGTAAGGTCATGTTTGTTCAATTTTGTCCTTTCATTTATCTTATTCACTTCTTACTGCAATTTATATAGCTTTAAAGTTATTTTTTGTTATGTTATTTTTCCTAGACCACCATCCCATGTTCTACCTACGTGACACATTATGAGCTTCAAGTGGGTCATATGTATATACATAATATGTTTAGATTTTACCAGTTATTGATGTTTTCTCTCCTATAGGAACCCATCGAGTTTCAATCTCTCTAAGTGCATGCCTTAAAGGGTGCACTAAGAAATGGGTGGGCATATCATTGGTGCTTCACCAAATTATTATCCCCTATACCATCATTTTCAATCTACATAGGCATATCTTATGTACTTCCCTAAGTTTTTCCTCTCCCCTTACACACTCTTGTAATCAATCCACTACTTTATTAAGCCCTTATCTAAGGTAAAAATACTTTTTGACATTTATCAAACCAAGTCAACTTAGGCCAACCATGTACTTAAATTATATTTACACATTACATGACTCTAGTGCCCTTGGCCATCTTAGTCTTAGACCTAATTTTATTTTATAAATTAAAAATATAGGGTCAATTTGGCTGACTCTATTGGTTAAAACATCATAAGGGTTTAGGGTTAGATTAAGCTATATATACACACCCATTTCCACCATTTATTAAGAAGAAAAGACTAAGAATATCATGTATTTTGCATCTACTTATCCATCATTTTACTTGAGGATAATTGTTTAGGGTTTAAATAATACACTTGGAGATATGAATATTTTCTTGTGGATAAATCTTTTGGTAAAGAAGTTGTGTAGCCTAAAACTGCCTTATCCTTATTATCCTTACATACCAAAACAACCTACTATGAAACACCTTGGCTAATGGAGAGATTGAGGCTCAACAAGTTGATCTTTAAAGGTAAGTATTCCTAAATTTGTTCCTCCTTTGTTAAAGTAGATAAATTTACATTTTTTAATCTTATATGCTTCTCTCCCACGAATTAGCATTTCCTATACATTGACTTATGTATATATCTTATATGCATGTTTACTTTTATGTTTATTAACCCCATTTTTTCACCATAAGATTTGGTGAGCATTAGATTGTGTTTTACTTTAATTTGTATTTAATTTATGAATATAGAAAACATATGACCTATCTATAGTTATTGCATGATGTTTCTTGACTAGAGGCTTTTGAAACCTCTATAGTGACATTATTTTGGTAAGAGATAGCTTGGATAGGTCTAGTAGATACATTTTGGTCATGACCCTAATTGTTTAAATGTAGCAATAAGCAGAAGTGTAAGTGTGATTTATCTTCTCTGAGATAGGATTTATTTGTAGGTTAATTAGATTTTCTCCTATATACACATCCTCACAATTTAACTAGGTAAACATTCTCAGATTCTTTGGGAGGTTATTCTAAATTTGGGGGTCCATTATGATGACACATCATGAACACATATGTTAAAATGTCATGAGGTTTACAAATGTTGTAAGAGTATCACTTAAGGGATTGATATTCCCTATATTTATTTAAGAAGTTGGTTTTTTCCAAGTGGCACAATCACAAGTTTTTGGGCCATAAAATAATTTTTCACATGAGTTATATTCATCATAGGAAAAAACAATATGAAGGAACAAAAAGCTAAAAATGACAGCCACTTGGATATGAATAATTTTTCACCTTTAATATCATAACAAATGTGAAATTTTGATTATTTGAGTGACCAAAAAATTAAAAATAAATAAAGGTAAATAATTAAGTTTATTAGTTTAATTTTAGTTATTGGTGGACACCTTCACAACACATTACCCTTTGGTAACTTTCCTAACTCATTCACAATGTCTTCTGACCTTATTTGAGAGTTAAGGGGGTTATGGCATGAGTCCAATAATAGAAACAATGTCTCAATTAGAGTTTGATAATAATGTATGTTGATTTTGATTTTTATCACTTGATTTTATGAGCTAATTCTCGTGTTAAATAAATGATGGTTCAATTCATTTGTTTCATTGTAATTTTCTTAAAAACATTGTTGGAGTGTGAGGGAATGCAAAAGAATAATTTTTATTGAGGTGGATTCATGTCCTAAAATTTTAATTGTTTGCATTGCCTTTTATATTCTATCTAATAGTATAATTTAGATTTTTATTATGGGGATCATCATACGATACTTATTCACCCAATATATTGCATGGTCAATGACTATTAGAGACATGTATAGAAATTATTAAATTAAATAGAATCACTTAATATATAATTATTTGTAACTAAGCCTCATTTTCATGACCATTATGCATTATTTATAGTGGTGAAAAAATGTAGTGATTTTAATTTTAAGCATTTTCTCATGTTAGCTTGTTCTTTTAATCGCCAATAAAAAAGAATTCTTGCATATGATATTTCAGTCTATGAAAATAAGATTAATATTACATTATAAATAAATTTAATACATATTATCCACATGCTAATGACATTGTTACCTTTTTATTCAATGGTAAATTTGTTTTAGAAATATATGCTATTTTTTTTTAATATTTTAATGTGTACATAAGGATGTAGAGATTATCATGATGTGTTTTTAACACACAAATAACCTTATAATATTCCCCATACAAAATTGCATTAAAATTTTTAATTTTATGTAATGCAATGATTACCCAACATTATGGAAACATTTTATCGAAAAAAAAAGATGGCCTCTACGTTGTCCCTTAATCTATTAGTATGAAAACAATTGTTGGTTTTATTTGATATTTTAATTTGTGAGAAAAAAATTAACACTAGTTTGAATGCCTTAGGTGGTAAAATGTTGAAGATAGTAGGTTCAATTTGTTGAGAAACTCCTTGTGCCTAGAATAGGGTCCTATAATTGTTTGCATGCAAAATTTTTTTTTTTTGTGAAATAGTTATTGACATAAAATTTGATACTTATATTAAAAAATATTAGTTATTTATGATCTCGATTAGAGATAATGTTACATATGGGTTGTATTGACATTTATTACTTAGTGAGTTAATAAAACATAAAATTTGAAGTAGGGTTAATATCTACTCATACATGCACATACACTGAACACAAATATTTCCCACACTAATTTATATTTATTCATATATATCAAAATAATTGTTACATCTACATTTCATCTTTAATCTATACATATGCTCTCTCTAGTGCAATATTTCCTTATATCATATATTCACTTATCACCTTATATCACTCTATCTCTAATAAAATGCACTTAAATCTTCTCAATATTGCTTCTCTTACATTCTTTTTATAATACATAGTTTAAGTACCAAATTGATACATTTTAAAACCCAATAGATATGTCTTGTAGGACATGTGTTTTCTTCATGAAACATTTATTTAGTTACCATGAAGTGTTGCACGATGCCACATTTCTATAAAAGGTAGAATCCTCTATTATATCAACCTAAAGATGTATTTTGATAACGTGGTAAAGTTGGGGTTTCTATAGTGATATTTTATATGTTCATATTTTTGTTAAAGAATCCTACCAATATTTAATATATTTTTTTCCATTGACTCATTCTTGATAAATTTATAACGAATGTCGATGAGATCAATCCAAACCAACACACTCACATATATGGGAAAAAATGATAAAAACTTTTATTGTCAAGGGTAACAACATAAAAAATTATAAACTGATACATTTAATATAAGATACCATAATATCCTTACTAGATTCCACTAGTTGGATTTATATAAAAGTGTCAACCATGATATCAAATAAAAACCCTTCTTTATTGGGAGTTACCCCTCCTTAGGTAAATTTTTCTCATACTTATCCACCATAATCTTGGAGAAGGTTTCCCATTTCATAAATAGGGAATTAACTAATTGAATCCCATGCTCAAGTGTGGTATTTTATTTGGTAACCTTTACTATCCTTTGTGGATCTAGTGTAGCCTTACAAATGTTTAGATAAACTCTAGGCTCTACAATATTATCTTCCATCTTTGTCATGTGACTACTTACCATTTTACCATAATTATATATTTATTCACATCCAAGGGATATTTTAATTGAATTTTCCTATAATTATGCCCTAATTCAAGTAATAATTTCATAGGAATATTATTAGCATCATAACTAAAAAAACTATGCACTTAATTATTTCTCTAGGTCTTCTAGATCCTTCTTTTATTGAGTAAGTACTAGCTAGTTAATGGAATATGTAAAGGATGTTTTATCATCCCTAATTACTTTCTAATTTTTTTAACCTCTTATACTCATTCTTCCCAAAATTATTTTCTCCAAGTAGTGGTCCTAAAATATCTACCTCATACTTTACAATGGATTATAATGTTATTTCCTCCTTATCCATTCCTCTAGAATGACTAATAAGACTATCCTCCATTTATTGTATTTGTTTCTCAAATAAAAATATGTTATTAGGATCATATTGGGGTGTGTAAACTATTTATAAATTATATATCACATCAATATTGTACAATTGGAAAATACATATCACGAATGTAACTTCAAGTTCTATACCTTCCCATTACCTAAAGGATCACATACACTATATCTTTGTGCCAAATTTATTATCTCTTAATTTGATAAATGTTATTATGATTACTCAAACCTTTTATCATGGTCAAAATTTTATAAACCTACTTATTTTTTATTTCTATAAGTTCTGATCTTGTGCATATTTCATAGCTGTTCAGATACTTATGTCCCAATCAGATGCCTGTGTTGATGCAAGTGTCCTATACCAATATAAGTGTCAAGTGCCCTAAACTTATCCAATTTGGAAATGTAACGTATACTTATGGTTAACCCAAGTGCTTTAATGTGAGATATTATCTAAAGGTTTCAGTATAAATACATGACCAATCCTCATTCATTCTTCACCTGAAAACTTTTTACCTCTCACAAGGAAACTTACTAGAAGGCATTAAATCTATAACTCAAGTGATAAAATATTCCCTAATTTCTCCTATTTCCATATCGATCATAGTGAAAACACATCTATAGGTCTAAAGTATTGAATAAGCATCCCATGATCCTCATTTTCTAATATAAAATCTAGGTCACTCTATGTACTTGATTATCACACATTGCATCCTTATGTACACAAAATCTAACACATATGGGAGAAATACAGTCTAAGGCCATCTTCAGAGTATTGTCTATTTATGTAGTGTTCATTTATATAGGGGTATTTTAGGATTCTCAACACTATGTGGTCACTAACCCTTTTTTCCCACTACCACTATGAATAAGCATAACTAGGATTTTTATTTTTAATAAGGAGTGACAATCCATGATCCATATATTACCAAATTAGAGTGAAAGTAACACAAAATCCATAATATTCCATATGAGACACATACATTTAGGTTAGATATAAGAATTGACGTAACCATCTAAGGTCGATGCAAGTGTCTAACATCACATAAATGCTTAATCTAGAATCTAACTACTAATCCAGGTTCCACTTCTAGTCTTACTCTTTCCTATTCTAAATCTAGATATATATTAACATTAGGACTATCTAAATATCATGTTTTCATTATAATTTAAATATATATCATAGTTTTAGTTTCTATTTTTATCATATGTTAGCATAATAAATTTATTATATGTTTATCTAAATTTTCAAATTAATTAGCATGCTATAGAGATAGTCTACTACACTTGTGCACTAGGATATCTCTATGACTTTAACCCTATATTTCCCTAATATATATTTTATGTTTAAACATTTTGTGAACCCAACCTATGTGAATGTAAAAAAAATGATATAGGGTTTTATTTCCTAATTTTTTATTTTATGAATTCTGATTTCAAACTTCTCAAAAATTAAACATCAAAATTTTCACTTTTATACCAACATGTTTGATATGGATATATCTCTTATATATTTCATTTTATAATAAATAATGGTAGTCTTTACTTGTTATGTTTCATGTATGGTTAATTCAATATAATATCAAAGGATTAGAAAACCCGATCATTAAAAATCCAATGCATTCTTGCATAATTCTTATAGCCATAATGGTTAAAATGAACTTCTACTTATAACCACAAAATTCTAAAGAGAATGTATGAAAGATTATTTCACCTCCAACCATATCAAAACTTATTCCAATGATATTAATATTAAAACTTTACTCATACACTTATTACATCATTCTTCACATTGCAAGGATATTCTTTTGGATGCATTACACATGACCTTTTTACCAAGTAATGTGGAACTTCCATATGTGGCTTCTATCTTAAAATCTATCAAATGGGATGAAAATATTTTTTTTTTCATGAAATAAGGATTAACACCTCAGTAACTCATAAATTATTGTTCACTATTATATATTCAATAATGTGTGATAAATATATTAGTTAAAAGAGTTTTCATGGATAATGATTCAGTACTCAACATTTGTAACATATCCTTTATTTATTTACTTGAAATTATACATAAAGACTTAGAACCCTCTAAAAATCAAAGGACTCTTTTTGACCATAAATTTTGTATTTATATATTCTAAGGTTTTTGTAGCCATAGCAAGGAAGAGCAAAATAACAAGAATAACATGGAGAACCTTGGTGTTGAAGAGGAAGGCATGAAAGATAAATGTGCAGAGGACCTTGGTGTAGAAGATATAGTTTTTGGAGACAAAGATATAAAAAAAAGGAGAAACAAAATATGAAATATTTAGAAAAAAGTGTAAGACTTACACAAGGGTGCAAGAAGCAGAGACAATTATAAAAGAGCTCACAGAAGGATCAGAGACTAGTCAAAGGAGAATATAGAACTAGTTAATAAGAAAATAGGATCACAAGCATGGATATATATCATGGAAAAAATATATAGGGGTATTTAATATCTAGTCCCAAGGATTATATTTTAATGGCTTGCCACAAATTCTTATTTTGAAATAATCATTGGCTAGTCATCACTATTGTATTAATATTGTAACCTAAGGAGACGAGTTGGGTCATGTATAAATACCCCTTAGTTTTTTTTAGAAAAGAGATAGAGAGATAAATATAATACTATAAAATAAATGTTTTTGAATGATGTTTACAATATTGCATTGTTCATTAGTAAGCTATGGTGTACAAGAGACTATAATTTTCAAATAAAATTAATAGAATCATTGTTTTTATCTACAAATTCTAAAATATGTGCCAATATGTCTCTATGGTGTTAATTATAAGTATGTTTAATTTATGGATTGAATATAAATATTAACCATAATATGATTTTTTTTTAGCAATGAGAACTAAATATAACTAATCCAAGTGCCTAAGTGTAGATAGAATTAATGTTATCCACCAGTGCACGATAGATTCGATGGGAATCAATCTTGGCTACATGCTTGGGTAACTGTGAAAGCTCACTAATGGTATGATATGCTAATGCACTAGATCATTAGCGTAATCATTAACTTTAGGTTCATGACTATTATTTAGTCAATCGAAACCAATGATAACACTAAACATTTCCGTTCCATTTATATGACCCATTACACCTATTAACTTGATGGTAAAAATATGTACCAAGAGTTTCCTCATAATAATGGGTAGAGCAACACCTATAAGATTATTTATATGAAACCTTATTTGGAAATATACCTATCCATTTGTATTCTTGGCATTCAACATATCTTCAAAACCACTCAATAACTTATAGACATAAATATCCCTAGTTAACAGAGCATCAGACATCCTTGGAAAAGTTGAAAACTACTTGGACACGTGTGGTGGACATTTGGTAGAAAGGATCACTAGATATCTACATATTAGAATATATTGTGTCTACATATTCTTGTATAGAGGAATCATAGTTTAATTTCAAAAGGAAACCATGTCGAAGATATATAAAATAGTTTCCATTAGAAATTAAGAAATTTATGGTTAAACTTAGGATTGAAATATTCCCCATGGATGGATAAATCCCTCTCATGAATAAGTATCATAACTAGTGGGGAAAGGAAGTAGTATACTTTGGTATAGGATTGGTAATTTAGCATGGAAATTAGCTAGTGAAAATGTGGAAGCACATGTATGATGAGGCTAGACATAAAGCCATGATAGCTAGTGATCCAGAGGGAAAATAAGAGGATCCTAGAAGTTTTGTTAGAATCCATAGGAAGGTAGAAAGGCATAATGAATACTCCATAACCATGGATCTATACCTTTTACTAGCACAGGTACATGTAGAAAACATAGGACAAACATTGGTGATTGCAGAACCCATTCCAATTAGGCCAAATTTTGCATGTTCATGACATAAGTTTAACAAAATTATTTTAAGAGATTGGGTTGATAACACTTTGAACCCTGAAGTCAAGTTTGAAGTTGAATTTGTATAAGAGACCGTATGAGTATAAGTTGAAATTAGTATTTTATAGCAAGGCCAACTAAATTTACAATTAGCCTTTACCTTTGTAGTCTAGTTAAGACATATGACTAATATTAAAATTCCATGTGGACCTAATATAAGTATTAGGAAAAATATAGTCTAAAATATAACTAATCAATCTTTATTAGTGCCCAATGTTTTAGGTGCTCCTATTGCTCTAAGAAGCATGGGATGAAATATTAGTACTAGTTTTAATGGAGTTTCAAGAGGATCAGGATGTGGTTTGGGAGGAATTGGAGGACCTCCACCATAGCATCCACTACAACCACCCAATGTATCTATAGTTTACTATGAGATGACACTTCATATTTATAAGTATCAAAGTGCTCAGAATGCAATTGAACATGTTCATAATTATGAACTCATTTATCACATGTTTGGCATAATTTATACCTAGTATAAGGAAACTCAATTTGTCACTACCCTATTGGATCAAGTCCATAAATGGTATATAAATATTGATCCTCATCAAGTTGTTGTAAACTATGAGCTCTTAAAAACAACTTTTCTTCAAGAATTTGACATTGATGACTTTGAGTAACAAAGTATTATTGATTTCAAATATATTAAGAAAGAGATCACTAAAGGTGTGCATGTATATTATTCTCACTTTAAAACCCTCCTTTCGAGTCTATCATTTGAAATCAATCCAATGTAACATGCTCAAGTTTTTTAGGAGGGTTATTAATTCCTTTTGTATGAGCCTTATCCCATAAGACCTTTATTTATCCATGCAAGGAATTAGAAGATACTCTTTGTGCCAAGTTTGTTTGAAGCATAGACATAGGAATCAAGCCATTTATGGAGTCCCAAATTAATTATATGGATTCTCAGATGGATAATCTTATGGCCATTAATTCTCATGATACTCGCATCAATTTGTGGTGTGTTTATTGTGAAATAGAGGATCATAACATGAATAATTATCAATGAATTAATGTTCATGCCATGTTAATATAGTCAAGTGAAATCTACAAGGAATACCATCATCTATGAAGTTGTCATTTGTCATATCTTTCCACCGAAGCCAAAGTTTCACTATATTTTAAGATATGTGATGTATATATGCATGATACTAATCACTATTAGATCATCAATGAGATTCATGAATCATGCACATGAGGTATTTGCCCAGATTTTATAGATAACACACATGAAACTAGTGTGAATCAATATTTATAAGGTTAAAGGCATGGAAATGGATGAGGTGGTGGTTTGTTTCCACCTAAGGCATGTTACAAGTGTGGATATTTGGACCACTAATAGTGTGATTCCACAGTCTACCCTATTTTTGCCTTTTATAAAATCAATAATGATCGAAAAAAATCCTAGAATTGTATACATCTATTACCAAATAATGAAGTTATAAGGGTGATGGAATGATATGTTATGACAAAACTCTAACTTCTTAGTGGAAACCATACCCTGCCACTCCCCTAATTAGACCAAATATTAATATCCATACTCTAAGTAGTGTACATTATCACCCTACTATTTCAAATCCACATAGCTAAAAGGTCTAACATGAGGAACCTTGTGCATAAATATATCCATATGTCTAACATAAGACAGAGTTATTGTATGACATAATGGCCTTGGTATGGGAGCTACAAGGAGAAATTGAGTTCTTCAAAGATAATGATACTACCATGTGTATCAATATGTAATTTGATATAGTACCCAAAGACTCAGGTCATGATTAAATTCATGAGTTATGCAAGATATTCCTTAGTGACGACATCATCCCCCTCTTAAAGAATTGGTTGCAACAAAATATGACCAAGTATTCAAAGGATTTTTATTTCAACCATGTAGGTAGATAAGAGATTCATGTCCAACCAAAGGCATAATGAGACAAAGAGGTTCTTTTAAATACATCCATTTATGGCTAGATGATCCTTGATATACTAATGGAAATTAACATGAAGATTAATTTTATAACAAATTATTCCTACATAAAATTGTGGATCCTCACTTTTTAACCTTCCTCATATGTTTTAACTATATCCAATAAGACTAAATCACTACCAATAGCCATTATTAAATATTCCATACTTAAATTCTTTGGTGTCATGTTTAAGGTTGACTTTTAAGTGATCAAGCTGGTTGAAGCTAATGACTTTCTTGATCTCTTGGGTATACATTGGTACTATGCTAACAATGCTAACTTACATTTCAAGAAGCATTAAATAAACTTTGAGAATTTATCATGTGGTAATCCCTTTAAATAATTACCAAAGGCCTAATTTTGTGGAAACCATGGACATATATGATAATCTCAACAACATTTATAACATCACCACCCAAGGGAATGAACATATGGATCATACTCCTCACATCATATTGTAATGGGAAGACACGCATTTCATTTCATACACTACAAGTATTTATTACAAATAATGGGATCAAGGAGAATATAATATTATAATTAATGTTTTTGTTATCTTAGATATTTACCTAAGTTACTCCCCTAAGTTAACTTGGTGCAAAAAAAATGTTTGCATCATTGGTCTACCACCCTTGAGGTTGGAACATGCATCTTGGTTCCATGGTCAAATTAAGTTCACAGTGTATTTGAAGCAATTGGAATAATTTAATGGTAATGAAGGGAAAAATTTGTGAATTTTAAACTTTGTGTTTGAAGGAACAATTACTCAATGGTGGTTTACTCAACAATACCAATTTTAGATATGGGAACAACATGCTGCTATGCCCTATCACTTTCACTATGATAACCATGGTCATGCCACCATAATTTATGATGGTGTTACTTATCTATAAGGCCATATAACAAAATATGAAAACATTTAGAGCACTAAATAGTTTCTTTTACCATAATCATTGTATATTAATGCACTTTATGGTATTATAAACACCTCAGATAGGGTGTGGTACATACATCAATAAAATCATAGGGGAATGGATACCTAATGGCATATCACACATGGTATACTTAAAATGATTTTATTTTATTCTCCATATATTTATTAACATTTATCATTTAAATAAATATATGAAATAGTAATAGGAGATTTTGTACTAGTTGAAAGCCACATACATCACATACATGGCATACCTAATGAAAACTTAACCATATTTTAATAGTTCAATACTCATACCTTATGTTTATTGAATTTTAATTATAAATATAAATATACATATCAATAATAAATATAGAAAGTAAATAAAAAATTTCATGTATTATATTATTAAGGGTACCATTTCTGATCTGTCAGAACCAACATTCAACCACTTACATCTACATATAGATTATGAGGCATGTGATGTCATCAATACTATGCATTCAGAGTATAAACCATATTATAAACCAATAAAAATGGTTATTCATAATATTGGAATAGAGGACATGCCTAAAATAGCCATTGTGGGCAATTATTGGTCTAATATTGAGTTAACCAATTAAATGATCTCTTAAAGGAATATAAAGACATTTTCCCACTCAACTACATAGAAATGAAGGAATTACATCCATCATTAGGCAATATTCATATAAATTTGGTTTATGTCACTTAATCAGAAAGGAAACTCTATGAAATGACCCTTAATATATAAACTAGAGTTAAATAATAAATTGATAGTATGTTATGCACAGGAGTTGTTACTCCCATAGATGAATCTGAGTGGGTTAGTTTTATGGTGATTAACATAAAAAAATATGGTTGAATTTGGATTTTAGTGGATTAGAAGAAACTCGATGTTGTGTGTACCACTGACCCTTTCACAATGTCATTCACGGAGGAAATTTTGTAAGGTGTTGTTGGATGTGAGATCTATAATTTGACTAATGGATTTTTTTGGCTATCACCAAGAACAATTTATTGAAGAAGACAAGGAAAAAATAGCATTTAAAACTAAATGGGGTTATTTTGTGTATATTATATGACATTTGGCTTAAATAATGTACCAATAGTGTTCTCACACATTGTAATGGAAGCTTTCAATTAGGTGTACCTTGGTGACTAGATCATGTATGGTTTAGTGTGTGACCATTGTGATAATTTGTGCCTCATGCTCAACTAATACCATCAGCTTTATATCTATTTAAATATTAAAAAGTGTATATTTACCACACCATTTATAATCATATTGGGACACATCATTTTTTGGGATGGATTAATGGTGGATCCAACCAAGATTATGGTCATTATCCAGCTTCTAGCTCTAAATAGTCAAGGTGAGGTTGTGACTTCTTAGGTCAAACTAGGTACTATTGTAAGTTCATTCAAGGTTATGATAACATATCAATTATGATGAAAGAATTAATAAAATATAATGTCTTATTCCTATGGGTGTCTAGACACCAACAAACATTTAAGGATCTAAAAGAAAAAATGGTGACTGTGCCCATTATGTAGTTCCTAGCTAGATGCAATAATTTCATGTTCATGAAAATTATTTAGGAATGTAAGTTAGATAAATCCTTACAAAAACCAATGAATTAAAACTTGATAATCCCATTTACTTTTATATCTAAAATCTCACACCACTTGAAAGAAACTATTTTATTACAGACTATGAGGCCATGTCTATGGTTTATCCACTCCAAAAGTTTAGATAGTAATTATTGGCCACTCGATATATTTTTAATAAATATCATGAATTGATTAAATATTTGGTTAATTAATTTAAAAATATGTGATCTTCTATTAGAGTGATCACAGAATAATTCTATAACAATGACCTTGCTCATACTTAGAATATGCAAGAAGATGTGTAATAATTACTTGATGTATTACAATAGCCTAGTGAAGAGGAATATATAGATGTGAAATAATTTATTGATGTATTATAATATATTAGTGAATATTAATATATATAAGGAGTAAGGGGAGTGAACTCATAGGATAACTCACTGTGGAACTCGTAGGAGAACTCACAATGGTACTTAGTTGAAATCTAGGTGAAACTCTATGTGGAACTCACCCTCTCACCCAATTAACCTTTTTATTACACCTAAGTAAGTTAAATATACATGTGCAGTGATAATCCATTTAATACATGAATTTAATAATAAATATCCTACACAAATAAATGTTACATGGATACATTTTCCAATGGATTGTCCTATTTTAGGAGTTACAATTTTCTTTGGTCACAAAACCAATAAAAATGGATTTGATCCCAGAACACCTATTACACATTCAATATAGATAGCTGACTACACAATATCATATGATCTACCTAATGTTTAACTCTTCTAAGTTAAGTGCATTCCAAAATAATTAGAAGAAATTACTTTTTTTCTCACAATAGGTTTAGTGCCAGACCACCTTAACATCCAAGAGAAAAATAATTGGTTTTTTCATGATTCCCCCTTATAGCTTATTAGAGGAGAATTATATTATCTAAGACATGATGAGGTATTATAAAGTTTTGTAATGCATAACAAATGCACTAAATTTATCTAGGCAGTCCATGAGGGTGTTTTAGTAATACATTATGATGGTGATATAATGATAAGAAATATTCTAGTAGCTAGGTTATGGTGGCCCACATTATTTAAAGATACCAAGGCCTATGCATGCCAATGTGATATCCATTACGATATAGGTAAACCAAATCATCAAGATGCTATGCCCGTTCATCTAGTATTTTCTATGGAACCATCTAAAAAATGGGCTAATGATTTTATCGACACCACTTAACCTATTGAAAGATAAACTAACATATGTTATAGCATTACTGCCACATATTATCTCACATGATGGGATAAAGTAACACCTGTATGGGATTATAATGATGATACCACTACTATATTTGTATGGGAACATATCATCACATAATATCGATGCCCATTAAGTCTAATGAGTGATATTGGCACTCACTTTATCAATATAACAATGTACACCCTCTTAGTTGAATTCATGATTGTACACCATAATACGACATTATATCACCCTCAATATAATGATACAATTGAAGTCTTAAACAATTCCATTGGTAATACACTAACTAAGATTTATAATATTGGTCACACTAATTGAGATGATCATGTTTTTATATTCTTATGGGCTTACCAAACTACATATAATAAGTTTAAAAAATGTACTACTCCCTTTAACCTTGTCTTTGACACTAAAACAATCTTACTAATAGAATTCCATGTAATTTCCTTGCATACTATGTGTGTTTTAATATTAAATGAAAAAGAACCAATAAATGCTTGAATGGATGCTTTAATTCAATCGGATGAAACATAAATTCTCACACATTGGATTCAAGGGATTGAGAAGCAAGAGCAAAAAGCTTGACATGATTGACATATCAAAACAAACATTTTTCATCTTGTTATGCATGTATTGGTCTATGATTCAAAATTTATGATCCATCCAATAATAATATCAATTTCGTTTAAAGGTCTAATTATTATTCATCATATATACTCAACATTCATTTTCAAGTTAAAAAGATTAGATAACCATTTTCTTTCAGGGTATTTTCTTGGTAGTCAGCTCTGACCCTACTATATCAATAAGGCATATTCTAATAGCTTAGCTTTGGACTTATCCCTATTTTTAAATAAGCATGACATTGGTTTCATGCCTTTTATTATGTTAAATTTATCATATTTGGTATTATATTGTATTCGTAACTCTACCATTGATCATTATTACCTTCTTGATGAATGAATCTCACTAGGTTATGCTATGGAGGACTAAATACCTATTTTAGTGTGGGGTAAGTTTAAACATGATAAAATAATTAAGATAAATTGCATATATAAAATGTTTTTAAGAGTCGTGTGTGATCAAAAAATGATTATAGGATAAGGAGGTGCGCAAGAGGTGGCACATGACCCAAGAATGTGGGATAGAGATGTAAAATGAACATCACTATAAAATGGTTAAAATTGAAAAGGCATTTCTGATGAATAAAAATGGAATTTTAAATATTTGTATAGCTATCATGCATTCTAGAAAATGCATGACAACTTTCAAAGTATGGGACAAATTCATTTATTGATGAAGTAATGGCATAAATTATAAGCATGTCAAATGGATGCCATGGAATTTTGTTTAAAGTTTTAATTATCAAAATGATGGATAAAGACTTAGAGGGGTAGTTAATTTCAAAATTTGCATAACTTTAATAGGCATAGAGGCTTCCAATTCTCATTTTTACTATTGAACATTTTAAATAATTACATATTTCAAACAAGTGTTTACAAGTAGTAGATAAGGTGTATTCACAAAATTATAAGTGTAAAAAATTAAATATATGTCAAGGTGAAGTCACTCAAAGGAAGAGGAATAAAAATATGACTGTGGGAGCATGTGTGAGTGATTTTCATGTTTCAAATGCTACATCCACCATTGAAGGAGGTTGAATTAAGAAGACTGAAGCATTTGAGTTTGGAAATGGAAACAAAACATTTTTGTTTAGAATAATTGGTTGACCATGTGTTAACCTTTGGGGACCCTAGTTGATGATGTGGCCAAAGTAGAAGAGAGTGAAAATAGACCCATTACTAGTAATCCATGAATTATAAGAGTGTTAGAACATAGAGGAAGGTAGTCTTATTTTTATCTAAGAAGAGGGTTTTGGTTTACACATTATTCAAACACCGTATGATGGAAAAGGTGAGAATTTAGTAGATCTAACTAAAAATACATATGTGAGGCAAGCACTAGAGATGGAATGTATAGATAATAAATCTTCCACAACACCACCTCCACCTCGAATTTTGATAGAAGAAATGTAGTACCCTGATATGGTCTTGCATGTTGATGATTAGGAATCCAAGGTTTCCACTTATTAATTACTTGATTACAATCATTACCAATCCATGAATGAGGGTGACTTACAATGAGACTATCGTAAAAAGTGGAAAAACACAAGGAACAAGGTCACATTTGATCTCATAGTTCATAATTTGTTGGAGGATGTTGACATACTTCAACTCCTTCAATTTTCATACTTTAGGAAACCTTAGGAGGTCATACGATTTTTTTTTTCATGCATACATGAGGACTACCTTTACTTTTTAGGGTGTAGAATAAGGATTAACCCCCAATGGATCAAAAAATAAGCATGGTTACTATGTTCAAGAGCTTATATCCATGTGTATCTTAATGATCAAGATACTATTAATATAATGAAAATGGCACTGAAGTATAAGAAAGAAGACCATGCCATATACATTACAATTCTTTCATATCCAACCATTTGGCTGGATGCATGTTTGGATATGAAAAATTTATGGGGCATGGATAGACGAAAATATATGGATATGGCCCACCTCTATGTTATAATTCAAATGGTAAAGGGGAATAAATATAATCAATCCTTTTATTTTGTTAAGAGAATAGAAGAAGATGTAGAGAAGGCCCATCAACTACCTAATAACAAGTTTACCTAGGGAACGAATATACATTTATTTATTTTTGATGAAATTAGTGTCCCTCGATATTCCATAAAATAACTTAAGTGGGTCTACCCACTAGAACACAAGTCCCCTGCTAAGAGGCTCAAATAGTTTACATGTCCAAACACCATCACACCCTCTTAAAAAATGAATATGAAAGGTTAGTTTGAGGGGATTAAATAATATTTTTATAATGAGTGGAACATACCTGAATATTTGCCCATGCATATGGTGAGCTAGGGTGAGTTTACACTTAAACACCATTTTTTGCTCATGTGGCTATGGAAGGAGAGCACTGATAACTTTTTAGGTTGGTTCAAGTTGCCATGTACATTCACTAAAAAAAATTCATGGCTTCCATTAATCACATTACTGATACATGGCCATTAAGAATTGGTCATACTAAGCTTGACATCAAGGTTCACACTCTTCAAATTTTATGTTTCTATCTAAGAAAGAAAGCATAGACAAAGTAGTATAAATTAGATAAAGCTGATATTAATCTTTTTAAGATAATCATGTAAGGGAAAATAATTTTAGTTTTATATATGCTCAAGCCCATGAATAAAACATTGATAGTATAGGAGACATATAAAGAACCCGTCGTTCATAAAATTGAAACATTATTACAAGGAAGGGTGCAAAAAAAGAAAAAGAAGCCATGACTTGAAGCCACTAGTTCTAGATGGGCACAAGAGGAAGAACCCATAAACAACACAAAATGACAAAGGTGAGGATCATCTCTAATGAGATACTAGGGTTACCTCAAGAATAAACACAATATGGCATCATTACCACATAGCAATTAGTTGTCCATTCAAGGATAAAGCTTTTGGCATCTAAAGTTATGATCTCTAAATAACGTGAAATAACTCATGTGTCAAGGCTTAAAAATTAGCCCACCCTTGAACTTAATAAATAATAGCATGATTCTGAGGATCAATAAATGTACATTGAGAGTAAAAAACCTATTAAGGAATATGTAGGAAGAAGGGAAGCTCCCATTTTAGAGAACCAAGATGCCAAGACAAGTGACAAACCTTAAATGGGTCCATAACTTGTATATCTAGATCATGACAATCGTAAGGGTAAGGTTCATATTAAATAAGTGGAAGAGTTGAGATAATAAAATGAAGTTAATGATGACCTTCTTGTTCATTCCTTATTCTAACAAATAATGTGAAATGAGTAACTTTATATTTCAGATTATTTACCTAAGAAGGATTCCATCATTCAAACATAACACAAACTATGTTTTTATGTGGACATATATAATGATGAAGGTGATTTTAATCTCCCTAAAGAGTATATATTTAAGCCTAGAAGGGGTAGGTATTCCATAGTTTATTTGGGTGGATTCTCATAAATTATCTATAGCTCAAATAGGCATAACCCTAATAAAATTAACCCTAGAATTAACTAGGCAAAATATTCTCCATATAAATTATGTTAGCTAATTTTCCCATAAAAATCATGAGCTCATCTAGATGTACCAAGAGGAATAAGAGAAAATTAAAAACCTTAAAGAGGAACTAGAGATGCTCAATCACAACACAATACAACTGAGGCATCTAAACTAAGGACACTAGCCCTTTGTTAGATTGTCTTAATGAGTGAGCCAATGCTATTTGATGGGATCCCTTTAATCGGTAAATATATTGACAAACTAGAGACACTAGTGGATCTAGGGGGATTTTTAGTGGTGAATCTTTGTTAATATATGAATATTCCATTTTTCAAAGTTAGTATTCAGAATTTTTTGTGGAGTGACTGATAGGGTAGGATCGCCTAAATTTTTGGGGTCAAAGTTAGTTTTGAGGAGAGGTTTGCCTATATTTGAATATAAATTTCCTCATATAAATGTAGTTTTCTAGCATCTCAAAATACAATCTTAAAGAATTTGTCACATACTATCGAGAGACTTTAATAATGTTTTGGGTGGTTTGTATTTCAAATCCTAAAAGGGATTTAAGAATCAATAGTTCCCAACAAGGTATGCAATGATTTTTTTAAAATATAATTTTTTTAGTATTTTTTAACTATAATTCCATTTACTACTATTTAAGTTCCATTATTACATCTTAAAATAAGGGCATCTAATGTAATATTATAGGTGTCCAAAAGTAGCCTATGTCTGATGGTAGTCTTCAATTCCTTCAAATGGAATTCTATGGGTGGGCACCAATAGTCTACAGATGGGTATCAATAGTGTGTGAGCAGATGCACATAGACTACTAGTGTCTAATGGTAGGCTACAAGTGGGCATTGATTACCTACCTTCATCCACCCATAGGTAGCCTATGGGTATCCAATGGTGGCTTATTTTTATCCACATGTATCCTACCATTGGATATCATTAGCCTATAGTTAGGTACCAATAGCCTGCTAATAGATGCCTACACTCGCTAGATACCGTCAGATGCCCACAAGATACCATTGGTTACCTTCATGTATGCATTTCTTGGGCATTCATCTATATTTGTGTGAGATTTGATGAAACCTTGTAGGATTTTTGTGATTCACCACATAACATCACATGATTTACCTATGCAACGATACACATTTTAAATTGATTCACCACCATCAAGAATCAAATTTTCCTTGGGACCTCTAAATATGTTTTTATATGGATCACTATAATGAACCCTAAATGGATCTTCTGCTCAAGAAATTCAAGAACCAAGTGGACCCCTACTAGGAAAATATGTGGACCACAAAATAAATCATAAGGGCCATATATGAGTGTAAAAGCTTTTTGACTAAATTAGGTGCCACTATTCCCATTTTTTATGGGGTTTCTATAAACCTAGCATGACCAAACAAAATTTTAGAAGTAGGACTTCATTGTAAGGAGTAATAGTTCCAATAGTTTGCTATAGATGCATGAAATATAAAAGATAGAACCCAAAATTCCAAAGTATTATAAGACATAGAATAACTGGTGAAATAAATAATCACCCATTGTTAATAACTTAGTATCAGTTTTTTAGTAATTCATGGACACGTTTTGGCGAAAGTTGGGTCAGTCGAGGATGTACACAAAGCTGATACTTCTATGCTTGAAATTTTGATGACTCAATAAGATGATTTCCAATAACATCTCAAGGGTAAAAGTGACTATGTGGTAAAGTGTAATTACATATTTCTAAACATTAGACTACACTCAACTAATGGGAGGAGATAAAATTCCAAGTGCAATAAATGGGACTTAAATTTTTGTTATCTAAATAAACTTAAACGTAGTCTACGAAAGATTACCGGTTTAGTGAGGGGTGATGTTAAAACCTAAATTTTGTATTTATATATTCCAAAGTGTTTGAATCCATAGCGAAGAAGATCAAGGGACAAGAGAAACATGGATGACCTTGGCATAGAAGAGGAAGGCGTTGAAGAAAAAGGAATGGAAGATAAAGGCATAGAGGACCTTGGAATAGAAGAATGAGTTTTAGGGGATAAGGATATATAAAATAAGGAGAATAAAAATACACATGACTCAAATAAAAGTGTAAGGCTTGGAAAAGGGTGTAAGAATTAAAGACAATTATGAAGGATCTTACATGAGCATCTTAGACTAGTCAAGCACAAATCTAGTACTAGTTCATGAGAGAATAAAAGAACAAGCAAGAATATATAACATATAGATAATATATAGGGGTTATTAGACTTGAGGCAAAATAATCATATTTTAATGGCTCATCATGAATTCTTTTTCTAAATAATTTTTGGCTAATCATCATTACTATATTAATGATGTAACTTAAGGAGAGGATTTGGGTCATGTATAAATACCCCTTAATTTTGTTTAGAAAATAAATAAAGAGAGATAAATATAATACTAGAGACAAAATGTTATTGAATGATGTTTGTACTATTTTTTAATTCATTAGGAATATGTGGTATATGAGTGACTTTAATTTTCAATTAAAATCAATGGAAACACTATTTGTATCTAAAAATTCTAAAATATATACCACTCTATTATTATGGTATTAGTTATAATTATGTGGAATGTATTGATTTAAAAATATGATTAACCATAATATGATGTTTTTAATAATGATAACTAAATGTAAATAGCTGAAGCACCTAAGTGTGGATAGAGTTAAGGTTATCTGATAGAATTGATAGGAACTAGTCTTGGTTGTATACTCTAGGTGATCACATGAGGTCACTATTCATGTGATATGATAATGCACATAATTTTTAGCTTATGCATTTTATTTAGGTATGTTACTAGTATTGAGTTAATAAAAACTAGGAAAAAGACCCAATATATTTGATAACATTTCACGATGCGTATGGGGGAAAATATCCTTGAACATCACCCTAAGACCTCATACATTACATAATTTGTGTCAAAATATTCAAAATTATTTAGATTATAACGTAATTTTTAAATGATCTTGGTTTATCCATTAGTGATCTATCTATAGATGTCCAATGGATACTAGTCCCTTAAGACATTGTGCAATTATCCAACAAATGGATAATTCTACACCACAATCTTATAATCTTGATTTTGTTTCTCAATATTTTCTTAGATATGGGTACAAAAGACATGAGTTGGGAAAACATGAAAAAGATATAACTCAATCTATATATCTTTAAAATAACATAAATCAATATGGATTAGGTTTGTTAGGATAATTCATAAGTCTTAAAACATCTATTCATACCGAGCCTTGTTTACAAAAGGCCAAAATAGAATCTATACATATCTATATAATGGGTCTAAAATTAGCGTACTCTCATATGATTGGTGAGAACAAATCTATAGACATTTTGACATTAGATGAATTTTCAAATGATGTTTAGTTTTTTGAGTACTTGGGGGCACATGAGGATCTCCCTTCCTTTTATCATAATACTAGGTTTCCTCATGACACTTATACTCATGCTTACTTTGGATATATTGATGATACCAATTTCCAACATGATACACATAATGCTATTATAACCATTTCATTTATCATCAAACAATCCACTTTTTTGAATGAAGAAACAATGAAATATAACTATGACACAGATAAATATGTCTGACTAATATTACCTACTATATTAATACAGGATGATGAATGCAAGGCCTATCAAAAAGTATTACATGATTACTATAATCTATTCACTTGGACTTACTTAAATATGCCTAGAATTGAATCATTAGTAGTAGTAATTCATAATATCTTATTGTATCCAGATGCAAAACCTATTAAATTAAATAATCATAAATGCATCCCAAAGTGGCATTGTTAATCAAAGATGAGATTTGAAATCTCTTACATGTAGGATTTATAATATATATTACACATTTGGATTGGGTGTCTAACATTATAACTATTATTAACCCTACAATCAATGTTATAATGATTAACATGATTTTAAAAGGCTTGTCCCAAATATGTTTTTTTATTACCGAACATCTACATGATTTTTGATTCAATAGTTATTTATGAGTCATTTTCATTTATGGGAAATTTTTCCATATATAACCAGCTCATAATTAAGCTAATCAATCATGAATATACAATATTTTCTACTCCATGAAGCACATTTTTTTATACAATGATGTCTTTTATATCAAAAATGTAGAAGCAATATATCAAAGGGGCATGACTCATATATTTCAAGATTTTTTCACAAAACTATTGAATATTATGTTGATTATTTAGTCACAAAATACAAATGTCGTCAAGAACATGATGTTGAATTAAAAAAAAATTGTTGAATGCTTAAAAAAAATTTAATGTATGGTTAAATCCAAAAAAATTCTTTTCATAGTATCTTCTAAAAATATTTTTTGGTACATTATTTCTCATTGAGGTATCGATGTTGATCTAAAAAATGTCAGAGCTATTTTTGAGATAGTGCCACCAAATAAATTAAAATAGTTATGATGTTTACAAGGTAAAATTTGGGGTCCCTGACACTTCATTGCTCAATAGGCTAATAAAAAAATTCTTTTCACTCTTTTTTTGAGAAGGGACATAAAATTTATATAGGATGACATTTTCCAAAAAACATCAAGAAAATAAAATAATATTTAACAAACCATATAGTGCTCATGCCTCATATTCTTGATAGACCATTACTTATCTTTATCTCATCCACTCATGAGGCCCTTGGAACCCTATTAACACAATATCATGATGATAAAAAAGAACATAAAATCTATTATATTGTTTTCCAATTCATAGATTATGAATGTAAATATACAACAATGGAAAAATTATGTTTTGCTTTAGTTTTGTATACACAAAAACTATGACATTGTTTTATTAATAATAAGGTCCATGTTATAATTAAATAAGATCGATTAAAGTTCCTAATAGAAAAAAAAACACACATCATTGTCCATAATGCAAAATGGGTGATGCAACATACAAAGTTTAATCTCAAGTTTGTATCCCAAAAATAAATAAAAAGACAAGTTTTAGTTGATCAATGAGCTTCAGCTCCATTATCTGATTCTTTTCCAATTACTAATTTTTTAATGATGAATTTGAGACATATAGCATATCTTCAAATACATGGACAATGTTTTTTGATGTATCCAAATGTAGAATAGGAGTAGGTGCACATATTTTATTTTCCACCCTCAAGAATGAGTACATACCATTCTCTTACAAGATAGTCTTTTTTTGCACAAATACTATCGTATAATATGAATCCTTGATAATTGGTTTAGTAATAACATAAAGGATTGATATAAATGACATTAATTTTTTTTATAAATCTCAGTTGGTTGTAAATAAATTTAACAATAACTACCAAACCAAGTAAGAACACTTACAACCATATAAATAAATGGTGGATAAACTAAAGGAGACATTTGATACATTTTTCATTGATAATGTCACACGTAAAGGTAACTACCATGCAAGTATAATGGATAGTACAACATCCATGATGACTTTTGATATTAGTGATGACCATATAGACTTTAGCATACACCAATTACATTATCGTTCTATTTATTTTGATATAATGGACATGCTAGACATTATTAGAACTATTACTCATAATTATACAATAACAAAATGGTACAATGATATTTATAATTTACTATACTATGCTTACATACCAAACAATATTATACGTAATGATAAATTCAAATTATAATGAGAAGCAATTCAGTATTTTATCATTAGTTTTTTTTTCAAATGAGGTCTTGATGATAACTACTTCAATGCTTAAGCATAGATGAGGAACACACTACCCTATTACAAATGCATGATAGTGAGAGTGCTCGACATTTTAGTGTCAAATCCATGTCCCAAAAATTATTACAACAAGTTTATTATTATCCTACCATAGAACAATATTGCATTGAACATGTCAAATTATCTTGCAATGTCATAAATATATAAATTTTAACCATGCACCATCTCACGAGTTATAACCAATTGTATCACCATGGTTGTTATCCTTATCAGGATTTTATTTTATTAGAAAGATAAATATTATGTCTATTTATGAACACATATACATAATCATAACTAGATAATATTTTACCAAATGGGTGGAATTAATTCCACTTGAATTTACTACAAGGGATAACACATGTAGGTTTTTGATAACCAATATTATCTTCAGTTTCAACATACCTTGATCTATTATTACAGATAATAAATCATCATTCAAAAATAAGACAATAAATAAGTTTTAAATTAAGTATAAATAAAATATCCATTTTATATTTCTTACTACCCATAAGATAATGGACAAGCAAAGACAACAAATAAGGCTATTATCAAAATACTTGGAAAAATGATTGAATGATACAACATAGCTTGGAACCAATAGATGGTATATGATTTATGGTCATAATGTACTAGTTTTCACACACCCACCTAAGCTAAAACTTTTTATCTAGTTTATGATATAGAGGTACTATTGCTGATGAAACTTAATATACCATTCCTACATGTTTCTCTCAAATATATTATAAAAACTAATGAATACCATGAAAAGTTATTGAATAAATTAGAATAGTTGATTGAAAAATCTTTTGATGATCAAAATTGGCATTACAATAAATCAACCCTTTAATAAATCATGAAGGTTGAGATTAAATTATACTAGTCTAATTATATAGATGTAATAGGTCATGCATGATATTAATGATGTGTAAGGAGTATTTGTAATCATTTTTGGAAATAATAGGTCAGTCAAATAATGAATAATACTCAGTTAAAATTAAAAAATCAAATAACACCTAAATCAAATGAAAGGAATTAGAATATGGTTATATAATCTAACCTATCTGACATAGAAAGTCTATGAAAGAGATAGACTTATGAAGGAAATATCTTTTATATTTCATATTTATATTCTAAATTTTTTTCAATGATCTCTTGATATATCCATTAAAATAAAAATAAGTCCAAATAAAAGAAACAAAATGAACCAAAAGATAAATAAAATAAATAAAAATGGAAACTAAATAATGAAACGGACATAAAGATTAACATTATTAACTAAATAACAATCTATCTACATAAGAAATAAACTATTCTTAACTATAAACTAACTATAAAGAAATACACTCTAAACAAGAAACAAACAATGTAAAGCATTTTAATTTAATGTAATCACATAATACAATCTAAGTTTAAACTAGAAGACTTATCTAAAAACTTACAAAATATAAAAGTTTAACCTAAACACACACATAAAAAGATAAATTAATCAATCATGTAATTAAATCAAAACACTTAATCTAAGAAGAAATGATCCAATAAAAATTCTAGATTAATAGACATGAAAAAAATAAATGAACAATTCTTGAATCTAAAGACATAATAAGAAAAAACTTGAAGAAAAAAATGCTGAAATGAAATGTAAATCTAATAATAAATGATTTTAAATTAAAATAATAATAATCTAACACTTTAAATAAGATGAAAATCATATATAAATAAATAAATAAAAACTAATTAAATCTAAAGAGATAGCAATATGAAACAAAAAATCTAAACCTAAACGAAAAGAAGAGAGAAACTAATCTAAATAAACACTAATCAAAAAATAAAATAAGATTAAGAGTGTTAGAAAAGAATCATTTTAGAAAAAAATAATATAATTTTTTATTCTAAAATGACAACTGTTACAACTTAAAAAGATCAATAAAGTGTCACACATGGTGATGTAATCATTATTATTGAGGTTTATTTATTGTAATTTTTCACATATTATTGTATATATAATCATCATAAGATATTAGACTTTATAGATTTTACATAATCAATTTATAAACTAAACAAAAAATCTAAATATACTTGTGTTGATTAAGCATATTACTTAACTGTAAGAAGATGTATTATTTGTCTATCTACAAAAGTTGTATTATCTCGAAGATGTTTCATAGAAAAGAGAATTATGAATAACTTTAAATTAACTCATAGTGTTTATAATACCTTTGTAATGTTTCTCCCTTTTTTGATGTAATTTTGATCTCCTTTTAAACAATCTCCTCAAGATATGGTCAACCAAATAATATATAAATAGTTTTCATTAGTTAATTGTTAACATTAATTGACTTTAAGAAAGACAATTAGTTAATTTTATAACTTAACTTCAAGTTCAAGATTTTAATAAAGTCTAAAGATCAAAACTAAATAATAATAGACTAGATACAACTCTAAATAGGTGGGTCCCCCTTAATCATTGTAGTCATTAAAAATAAACATTTAAATATTCCAAACAACATAATAACTATAATAATTTAAATAAAATTAAATATTATAAATATTAATTCCATATTTATTTAACCATATAGTTTATAAAAATATATAATCAAAATTAAATATGCTACAAAAAGTGTTCACTTGATTTTATGCATCCACAAAATCCAAAATGTAAAGTATCCACATGCTAAAAATATCGAGTATCACCAACAACAAATTAAAGTATCAATCATTAACTAGAAGAAAAAATGAAGCAATAGTTCACTTATCATCAGTATTTAAAATTAATTGAATCAAGGGGTGGCCTTTATCTATCATGAAATTGATGTATTTCAACATAGTATCAAAGAATTTTACCAATTTATTACCCAACTAACTTCTTTCATCATTTATCTCCAGCTTTATCTTCTTAACCATCCTTGTAATCAAAGGTAAATTTGAAGGACTAATTGCACACTTTTTACCACTGGAAAAATGTAGGCCTATCTTATTCATGTGAAGAAGGTGTAAATTTGTCAAGACTCAATTTGGAACAACCTATACGTCTATTTAATGGTTCATGTGAATGAACTTTGTTATTCAATGGACTTTATTTTCAATAGTGGGTTTATATGCTCAGGATACCTATGATACTTAGAGTGTAATATAATATACATATGTTGAGAAGGTCGACTTGGAGTACCTTGTCCATTAAGATGAACTCTCTAAGGTAGACCTCTGTAACCTCTATTTTCATGGACATAATCATGATTAGATGATCAATAATTTAACACATTATAAAAAAGTAGGGCCATCAACATTTAAATGAATGCATATTCAAGTACCAAGGTTAAAAGGTCTAAGAAAACTTCTAGTACCCCTATAACCTCAAAAATACTGACACCTTTGAGCAAGCCCCTATTAAGAGTATCTTCTCTCTGTTTATTAGGATTATGTCTCCAATTATTCCTATTTGAATGTTTTGAATCTAGAAGAATCCAACCAGACATTATTAATGATGAAATAAAACTAAAATAACATAGCCATGTTTACAAAACCTATTTTTATTTCAGTCATTTATCTATCATTTTTTTGAAATCAAATTGAGTAAATCAATATAACTTGATATTTTCCTTTCATAAACTTGTTAAATATTTTAAATTATAAATCATAAAATTTAGTTTCTAAAATAATTATGAAAAATACCAACTGAAAATGTTTCTGAATCAACTTATTCACATCAAGATACTGATATCAATAACTTATAATCCTTAATGTTTATGAAATAAATTGATTAAATATATGAATTCAAATCCATATAACTTTATCCTTGATGAATTACATATATTTAATATCAAACAATAATCTATTGTTTCAAAAATACAAAACAAAAAACTAACTGTAACCTTATAACTTTCATGTTTATTCAACAATGTTCATAATCTCTATTGAGATTAAAAAGCCAATGTAATTTTAACTCAGTATCAAAGGAGAAACTAAAATATCTAAAACCATTCTTCCTAAAAATATATTTCCTTAAAAAATTATATAATAATGACTAAATACACATATTTTATGTGTTTTAAAATCCTTAAAACCACTCAAATCAAATAACTTCAATATTCAACATCAAAGTTTAAACCATTCTACTGTAAATTTAAATATACTCTATTGTGAAAATTTTCAATTTTAAGATAAACCATCTTCAAAAAATGTTAATATATCCCTAAATGAATTTAATAGTTGGCATAGAACAATTTTCATGAGCAGTAAAATGTAAAGACGAATAAATTTGAGTAAAAAATGCCAACTTTTCACCATTTTTTCACAATTCACATCCACCTTATAACCTCATATTACATTCAACATGATAAAATGACTTCATGCAACTAAAACAACTCCAAATTGCCTTTGTATAAATAATACATGAAAATTTTATAGAGCCAACCAAGATATTTGACTATGAAAATTTATGCCAAGTTATCCTTAATCAACCATTGAAATTTTAAATATGAAAAAATGAAATCAAAAATTTAAAACCATTATACATGATCTACTTTCTCCAATCAATGTATCACAACAACCCAAAATGAATTTTGAGTAAGATGTGCATTCTAAACAAAATCATGAAAAATATTGTATTAACCTTAGAATTTATGTTGAAACCTAAAAATCAAACCAGTTGTAGATATTATATTTATATCATTTCAAGATCTAAAATTTGTGGTATTTCCTTTAATATATATTTTAATCATTCATGTTTAATCAAGAAGACTTTACCATTGAGCAAGCAGAAGAAAAAAAACATTTACATGCATACAACATTTACATGCAAACTTCCAAACATTCACAAAATAACATAATTGATTTTGAAATTTATGAATCCATAAATATGGCTCATCGTTAACATTCAAAATTGATCATAAACCATTTCATAATCATATCCATTCTCTCCATATATTATATTTTCTAAAGTCTTCATCTAGAAATAATGAGATTTCAAAATCAATTAATATGAAGCTTATGGTAACTTGAAATCAAAACTTTTTATGTACATAAATCCATACAAGTTTATCATAGTTTAAAATGATAATGCCATGCGTGTAAAATATTATGAAATAAAATAACATTTTTATCATCATTTGAATGAACCAGTAAATTATATATTTTGTGAAAAATGACACCCAGACAGTTTTGGCATGCCTCATTACTAAAAATAAAACAATATTCACAAAGCTCTTTCTGATCTCAATTCATTTTTTTCCTTCAACCAATAGTGTTTTTCTTCCACATAAATATTTTTAAATGACTGAAAAAATAAAAAATAACTACCCTTTTCTATTTATTGAGCTTGCATTAACAACTCATGTATATGTGATGAATATTTTCTTTCTATCCTACCACTAACTATATAGTGATTTGACCAAACTAAACACATCATTGATAAACATAAAAATCATTAAAATTCTTTCCAAATATCCTATCAATGATAAAAATCAAATGCTCATACCTTAAAATATACTATACTATAATATATAAACCTTAAATGTATCCCAAATAAATTTTCCCAAAAGAAATCTACACAGATAAACATTAATTTCATAGCACTCAAAAATTTCATGGTGGCACCACTACTAAACCAAGGTTGAGTTGGAATCAGCTTATCTTGAATCAAGGTTCAATATAACCCACCACCAATGTCCCAAATTTATACCTTGCCAAATTCAAACTATTTAGATACCAGGGTTAAAGTCCCCTTTAAGCATTTGAACATATTAAAACCTAGATTGAACAATAGGTTTGAAACTTAGGCTTAGGATAAGATTATACAAAATGATTTGTTCAAAATATCATTAACATTTATAAAAAAGACTTAAGTTTCTGATTTTTATCTTAATGTACAAAAAATATATAAACCTTGGCAAAAACTAGATAAGACAATTCAAATCATGTATTACAAACCAATCAATACATACAATTACCTCTGTGTATTAAACTACACAACTTTATCAAGAAGAATATTTTTATTTATTCAAATTGACTTAATCTATCATGAACTTGAATATAGTTAAATAAAAAAAATGTTAATCACTTCTTATGTTTTTGAAACCACTTGTTAATGTAAAGTAAAAGTTTCATAAAATGTAGCATCCATTAATGATTATTCAACACAAGAATGCTTATTCTAAATGAAATAAATTTACTTAGACCCCCGTAATCAATTTTAAATTTTATGAGTCTAAGTCATGAGTATCATAAATTTTCTAAATACAATCTAATTTTAGAAAAAAGAGAGGTGCACCAAAAATAAATATAACACTAACAACCTTACTAGCCAATTTCAACAAGAAAATTGCATAGTAATAATAAATTATCTATTGAAATATATATCGCTTAAGATTACAATCCAGGTTTAAATCATTTCTTAAATATCTATGTGTTAACCCCTTTAATAATGATAAAATTATTAAAAGATGAACTATTTGGATAAATTGACATAGAGAATGGGATAATTAGATGATGAAATTTGGGTTGGATAAAAAATCAAATGCAATACCCTCAAGTACAAAGTTTTAAAATCAATAATGCTTTCAACACATTTAAAACTTAGTTCATGTTTATTTACAAAAAATATGAACTTTATCATGTAAAATATCTTAGCATAATTGAAAAACTTATAGTGATATGATAGCTTATGTTGTAATCTTCCCTAATAATGATGAATGGTTTAGCCAATTTGACCAATGTTTATTTCACCAAGAAAGAAAAAAAATAGACTAACATTTGAAAAGAAAACAAAAAAAATGAAAAAAAAAATAATAATAAGAAAGAAAACAAAAAGGAGATAATTATGAAATAACTTCAAATGATGTCTATTGACTGAATAGAGTAGACAATTTTCATCAAGATCTTCTAAATGAAAGGCATTATTCTAAATAATAGTATAAATTCTATAACAACCAGTCCAAAGATAATCAAAATTAATGGAATACACAACTTCAACTAATGTAGGACAGTAATAACCTGCATGTAATTTTATATGCGAAGTGATTTTTACTGCATATTAACCACCACAGTTTATTTCATGACATCCTATAAGAACTTTTTGAGTTTGATCATGGGTTAAGCATCTTAATAAAACAACATATTTATTCTTATAAAATAAAAAATATATAATAGACATAATTTCAAATCTTGGAACCTTAAATATCATCTTTGTCTTTTACTTAAATTATTAAGAAAAGACTAATTTTTAAAGTAATAAACTAAGTCATGTTACTAATCATCCTCAACTAGTAAACAATCCTAGTCATTTATAGCGGATCAGGAGGGGTTTGGCCATGGGGAGTGCCTTGAACGGATCCCCATGGTGGTAGTTGATGTGATTATAGCGGATTAGGAGGGGCTTTGTTTCTGCTGTAACCCCAGGGTCAAGATTGAAGATGAGTTTTTTAGGGGTGGTTGCCAGATCTGGTTTTTCACCATTGCCTTCTGTCTGTGGGGTCATGGCTCATGTAGAAGTGCTTCCAGATGTCTTTGATGATATTTTGATTTCCAAGGCGGCGAATCCTTTGAGTTTAGCAGAGGGGGAGAATGGGTTGACGATCGGGTGGATGGATTAGGTGATGGCAGTGTTGGTTCTGGGGATTATTTTATTGTTTGTTTGGTTGGGGTTGGGGGCTGAGGGTGGATGTTTATGCAGCTCCCTTAAAACCTTCCTCTTGTTAACGTGGCTTTGAAATGTGCAGATCTATTATTGCGTGGTATTTTTTAAGGTTACAGGTCCCTGTAAAACCTAGATTCTTGTTTCAGGTCGTAGAGCCTGGTTTTTTTGTTTAGGTTTCAGGTCCTTGTAAAACCTGGGGAGCTTTAAATGGTTTATTTTGTTGGTTTTAGGTCCATGTAAAACCTAGTTTTGTTACTATTTTTTAGTGCGTTTGCTTGTCCAGGTGGTTTGTATTGCTTTATCTTTTTTGATCTATAAAGGGTTTTGGGGCCCCTTTAAAACCTGCTTTTACCTTAATCTAAAACAATCCTAGTCATTTATTTCATATTGATCCAAAACATAGAAGTTTTCATTGATAAATATCCCAATAGCATAGAAATAACACAGTAACAATGAATTCTCTGAGAAGAGATGTAGTATTACTCAAGATCGCAATACAAATATATGCTTATCTCTAGGAAGAGATGTCTGTCTTCACATTTCAGGTTACCTCTTCCTTTATACACATTTTGAAATCATGGGGAGGATTTAGAAGGTCACCAATCTTGAGGGAGATTAAGTGGTTTGAATTCCAATATTTAAAACAATACAAAATTTGAGGAATTACTATTTTTAGAAACTTACTATTTTTAGACTACACTACTAAAGTTGAATTTGAGGCACTTCCATTGGGTTTTCAAGGGTTAAAATTTATTGAGAAGATCTCCATGCCATTTCACGATGTTATCCTCATTATTATATTTCCAACGATTCAATTGGCGAGTCAATTGGAGCTACGGTGCAAAAGTTATGGCTCCCAAAAGTTCTGTCATCAATTGGGATGGAACTGTCACCCGAATTGTCGCCTAAATTGGTGCCTGGTTCATTCCTCCCTCCTTGAAAAGCAATGGTACCCATTTCATCAATGCTCCCCATCAAGTGTGGTAGTTGTTTCTTGATTTGATTCTCTATGAGCCACTCACCTTGATGGCTAAGCTGGCCCCTTTTGACCACTCAATAAAGTGGAATAGAGTGTCCTCTTATTTTCTTCATTTAGGTATCCACAATTTGATCCTCTTCTACTAGAGAAAAACTCTGTGGATCAAGCTCATCAATGTCTACTTGTTCTAATACAACTAAAGTGTCCAATAGAGGTGGGTGATATGGTTTGAGGAGATCCACATTTAATATTGGATGTAGACCAAGGTAGGCTGGTAGGTTCAACTCAAAAGCATTTTCTCCAACTCTTTTGGTGATGGTGTAGGGACCATATCGCAGAGGCTGAATATTTTTGTGTGGGCCTGCAAGTCGTTCCTTCTGAAGCCATAACCAAACATTGTCACCCACAACAAAATGGTGTGCAATCCTATGTTTGTCATGGCGTTGTTTATACTTTTGATTCATCTTCTCTAGGATGTCATGAACTTTTTGCTATATGTGTTGCATTTTTTCAATAAAATTTGTTGCTTTGCTGCCTCAGAACTTCCATGAGGTGTGTATTCCATGGTGTAAAATGGAACATCTATATCAATTGGTGCCATGGGTTGGAACCCAAAACATACCTAGAATGGACTGTGCTTGGTCGAGTTATACAGTGCCTGATTATATCTATGTTGTATGAAAAGAAGTCCCTCATCCCATGTGCATGGATGTTTAGAGTGATACATCCAAATCATGTGAACAATCATGTAGTTTACTACCTCTGTTTGACCTTTAGTCTATGGATGGAAGGGTGTGGACTTCATCAGCTTAGTATCCATCATCTTCCATAGAGTGGACCAGAAGATGCTCAGGAACCTGCTATCTCGATCTGAGACAATGGACTTGGGGAGACCAAAATGGAGCCATACATGACTAAAATATACTTGAGCAGTTTCCTTAGCAGATATATTTTTCTTACAAGCAATCATGATAGCCATTTTTTAAAAATGATCAACTACCACAAAAATATAGTCCTTACCATGTTTTGAAGTGGGAAAACCTGAGAGAAAATCCATTGAGACAGATTCCCAAGGCCTAGTGGTTCTGGCAATGGCATGTACAATCCTTGCTTCTTATTTGTTGGCTTGGCTATCGCACATGGGGAGCAAGATTTGAGATATCTTTCCACATCCTTTCACATATGGGGCAAGTATAAGTGTTTTTAAAGAATTGCCAATGTCTTTTCAATACCAAAGTGTCCAGCTGTCCTACTGAAATGTGCTTCCCATATCATCTTTTGTTGCTCTGCAACTGGAACATAGATGTGCCCCATATGATAGAGGACATTATCTTACAAATAGAAATCATAAACATGTTTACCTTTTTGAAGTGCTTGATATGTATCAACAAAGGTAGGATCTGCTTCATATAGAGCACCCCAAGTGGCAGTCTCATGTCTGCACAAGTCAAGAACTATTGCGAGTGCAATAATTGGTAGGCAGCTTAGACAATCTACAGCTGTATTTGAGCTCCCCTTTTTGTGTTCGATTATCAGGTGGAATTTTTGAAGATATATAGCCCACATTTGGTGCCTCTCATTTCATATTTTGCTTTGCATCTGGATGAATTCCAATGGTCTGTGGTCAGTGTGGATGATCGTTTCTTTCCCCAAGATGTAGTGTTTCCATTGTTTGTAAGCTTGCAAAATGGCATAGAGATCCTTATCATATGTTGGATATTTCCTAACTGTATCAGTGAAAGTTTCACTATGATATGCAATACGATGGCCATGTTGCATGATGACAACTCCCATGGCATATTCAGATGCATCTGCCATCAACTCAAAAGGTTGATGCAAATTTGGCAAGGCAAGAACAAGGGCTGAGCAAAGTCTGTTATTCAAATTCTCAAATACCCTTTGTTGTATTTCACCCAACTAAAATGTAGCTTTCGCTCCTCCTTTAGTCACTTGAGTTAGTGACCAAGCAACATGTGAAAATCCAAGAACAAACCTGCGGTAGAAATTTGCAAGACCCAAAAAGCTGTGAAGCTCTGTGAGGGTCCTTAGTGTGGGCCATTCTCGAATAACCCAAATATTTTCTAGATCAACATGGACCCCTTCCTCATTCACAACATACCCAAGGTACTTAATTGTTGTCATCCCAAATGTGCATTTGTCAATATTTGCATACAACTTGTGCTCCCAAAGAGTTTGAAGCACCTTACAAACATGTTGCAAATGCTCTTCCCATGTTCTACTATAGATGAGTATGTCATCTATGTATACAACCAAAAATGAGTTCGTGAAGGGTCGTAGGATGTCATCCGTCATCCTCATGAAGGTTGCAAGTGCATTAGTTAAGCCAAAAGGCATAACCAACCATTCAAAGAGCCCATCCTTAGATTTGAATGTAGTCTTCCAGAAATTAGTGGGATCAATGGGAATTTGGTGATAACCACATTTGAGATCAATTTTGGTGAAGAACTTTGCACCACAGAGCTGGTCCAGTAGGTCATCAATCCTGGGGAGAGGATAGTGATTCTTCATAAATATTTTATTCAGGTCTCGATAGTCAATGCAAAGCCTCCATGTTCCATATTTCTTCGATGTCAAGACAATTGGGCTACCACAAGGTGAAGAGCTTGGCCTAATGTGACCCTTTTGGATCAATTCTTGAATCTATCTTTTTATCTCATCATTCCCCAAAATTGATCTGTGATACATAGGACTGGTAGGCAAAGGTGAACATGGGATCAAATTGATAGAATGTTTTACCTGGCAATGTAGTGGAACTCCTATGGGTGACTTGAATAAGTCATCATATTCTCCTATGATTCATACTATCTGCTTCTATTATTGTGTTGATTTTTTAGTCAGGACTACAACATTGGCCTTCTTGGATTTCTGTGGTTTGACCACCATGAGAACAAAATGCTTTATTTTCTCCACCAATATCTTGTATTGCTTAGCACTGATCAAGGAGACAGATGTGGGAGGTGGTACCTCTGGTACCCTATAGTGCCATGTTCCAATAGTGAGGGTGATCCTTCGAGTTCATGACTCATAGATGCCATGTCACTCATACATGAACGACTGACCAAGGAGTACATCAAAAACATCTAAATTGACCACATCACACAAGACTTCATCTTGGAATGGTTTTATAACATATGAAATAAGACACTGATGGGTGACATGGAGGTCTCTCCCTAGGCTCAACCATATAATACTTTAGGCCTTTGGATGAGGCTTCATGGATAGATTTAGAATTTTCACAACTTTAGAAGAAATTAAATTCTTTTGACTCCCACTATCAAGAATGAAATGCAAAGGCTTACCTTTTACCCATAATTTGGAGTGAAACAATCTTTTCTTGTCATCGGGTCTTTCCTCATGGGTCTGTGATGAAGCAACAATGGTGTTAGGCTCAACATCTAAAATTTCTTCTTCATCTTCTTTGACTGTGGGTTGTGTATGAGGCAAAGTAGTAGATGTCGAGTATTGTGACTCAAAAAGCAGTGACTTGATGGCTCAACATTCTTCTTTGGAGTGAGTTCCAATTTTATGGTAATCACACCATTTTCCATCCTTCCCCTTCTGGGATTTCTTATCCTGAAACTCCTTTTGCTTCCAGTTTTGGCCTCGTGTTTGACCTTCCTTGTCACTTTTCCATTTTGAAAGTTGACTCTTCGTATTCTTTCTGCCATGCTTCTATTCAATCTTCACTACAAATTTGTATGCCTCACCGAGGATTTCCAAATTGAAGAGTTCCATTTTCCCCCATATGTACCATTGTAGTCCACCATGATATTTGAGAGTCTTATGTTTCTCACTTTCTTGAATGCCCAATCTTGTAGACAAAGAATGAAAAGTGTCTGTGTAATCTTGAACATATTGGTCCTTACCTTGGCAAAGTTGTTGCCATTGTATGTACAGATCATCATATGCTCCAATGGGATAGTATTCTTATTTCACCACTTCCAAAAAATCATCCCAGGTAGGTTCCACCTCAAGGCTGATGTCATTTGTACTGAACCTCTTTTTGTACACTTCCCACCAGTTTTTCACAGGCAATGATGATTTCAAAAGAGTAAAAGTAATCTTTTCTCCATCAGTGAACTTATTTACAGAGAAGTAGGAAGATAGTTGATCTAACCAATTTTCTATTGCATCAACATTGATTTTGCCTTCAAATGTAAGAATATCAAAATTTACCTGATCCTTGAAGGGTGTTGGGGCACTGAAAGGATGTTCCCTGGATGAGGAGCCAGGAAGTGGAGCCGCGGAGCTAGGATTTCCCATCAAAAGTGTTTGATGAATTTGGGCAAATTGTTGTAGCATCTACACTTGTTGCCATTGGAGGGATTCATTCACCATTTCCTTGAAAGGATCGTATGTCTCGGTGTCATCCACCATTTGAATTCATTTGGAGTGAACAGGTGGAAATTTTGGAAGCTCTATTGTTTTCCACCCAAGCTTGTTATAGCCTGACCTCGTCCTCGAGATCATACACTCTCAAGACAAACCGCTTTGATACCACTAATCCAAAACTCAGAAGTTTTGGTTGATAAATATCTCAATAGCATAGAAATAACATAGTAACAATGAATTCTCTGAGAAGAGATGTAGTGTTACTCAAGATCGCAATACAAATATATGTTTATCTCTGGGAAGAGATGTCTGTCTTCACATTTTAGGTTACCTCTTCATTTATACACATTTTGAAAGCATGGGAAGGATGTGGAAGGTCACCAATATTGAGGGATATTAAGTAGTTTGAATTCCAATATTTAAAACAATACAAAATTTGAGGAATTACTATTTTTAGAAACTTACTATTTTTAGACTGCACTACTAAAATTGAAATTTGAGGCACTTCCATTGGGTTTTCGGGAGTCAAAATTTATTGAGCTGTTCTCAATGAAATTTCATGATGTTGTCCTCATTCTTATCTTTCCAACGGTTCAAACGGAAAGTCAATTGGAGCTACGGTGCAAAAGTTATGGCTCCCAGAAGTTTCGTCATCAATTGGGGTGGAACTGTCACCCTAACTGTCGCCTAAATTGGTCCCTGGATCACATATTGAAATTTATAATTTTTGGAGAAATAAAAAATTTTAATAGACTAAAAATTAAGTTTCACATTTAAATAATCGTCAATAGATAAGATCAAAATATTTATACTAGAAGAAACATTTTCAACTAAAGGTTTTACTAAATCAAACTAAAATATTTATGGTTTTATATGTTTTGAAATAGATCATCCTCTTGAATTCTAAAAATTCATTTTTTAACCTTCTCTGAATAGTTAGTTGTTTTAAAAATTAAGAAATAGCATGTACATTAGAACTTACAATAACCTTATTTCCCATCAATAGATAACAAAATTTTATCAATGAAAAAATAAAGCTAAAACATTTTTTTCAATAAGAGGATACTTATTTTTTGTATCTTTTAAAACATGGCTCATATAAACAATAGGTCTCTCATCATTGTTTTCATCATCTTGAGTGATCACAACACCTATGGTCTATTTATTAGTTGTATTCAAATAAATAATAAATATTTTAGTCAAATTAGGTTTAGCAATAGAGATGCACTTGCAATGGCATTTTTGACATCAATAAAAGTAGAAACTACATCTTAATCCCATACATATGATTGATTTTATTCAACAAAATTTGAAATGGATTAGATATATTACTAAATTTTGGTATAAATTTATGAATAAAATTAATTTTTCCAAAATAATATCTACTATCAGATTGGTTTTTAGGTGGTGTCAGTGTTTTAATTACTTTAATACATTTAGGATCAATTGAAATACCATCTTTATAAATTTTATGTCATAATAATTTTCCTTTAGTAATACCAAAGATAAATTTTTTAGGATTAAGAGATATACCATAATTTATATATCTTGTGAAAACCTCATAAAGATGATGTAAATGTGTCCTTATATTTTTTTAATAAAATTTAAGATCATCTAAGTAAACTTGAATAGCTATTCCAATTAAATCATCAAAATTTACATGCATAGCTCTCTAAAAATTGGCACCTATACTCATGAGACCAAAAGGCATCCGATTAAAACCAAAATTTCCTCTTTAAGTAGTAAAATTTGTCTTATGCATATCATTTGAATTGACAAATATTTGATTATTTCTAGAAAATCCATGAAGCAAAGACATCATTTCAGATCCTTTAACTTGTTGCAATATTTGATCAATACTTGAAAGAAGTAGATTCCATTTTAAACTAGCCTTATTTAAATCTCTAAATTCTACATAGCCTAATATCACCATTATTTTTATGCACGAGTACTAAATTAGCTACCTAATTAGAATATTTTATAGGATAAATGACACCACCTTCAAGCATCTTATCAATTTATTTTTTGATGGTGTCTTATATCAAATTGGTTATTATTCTTATTTTATACCTAACATTCCTAATACCATGTTTTATAATAATATCATGTCTAGTAATGTTGGTATCATAACACTTTAAGTCTTTATATGACTAGGTAAAAATACTAATAAATTATATAAAAAATTTAATCAATATAACATTTTTATCAAACATACATCATATTCCTAAATTAAATAAATATAGGTTTGTTTTAGTTCCAAGGTTAATAATAATAGTTTTTCCAATTATTCTCCTATAAATTTATTCAGCCTGTGAAATCCTACGCTGATCATTCAGAGTAAACATTGATTTCAAACTTACTAAATAATATGCAATTTATTATTGTTTAACTATAAGTAATATCCATATCTCAACACATAATCATCATAGTCAAAATAATTTCCATTTAATAAAATAATAAATATGTTTGTCATAGCTAAAAACATTTCAATTTTATCTTAAATCTAAAATTTTAGGTCTAAAATTTTCTAAAAGTAAAAAAGTTAACAGTAGGTTCACTTTCACTTAGATTAAGATTAGAAGCAAAAAAATGAGCTTATTAGTCTGAACATTAAATTCTCTAACTATATGAGTGCTGTTAAAGTCTTCAAATTTTTTAATTAAAGTCTAAACCTTTTTAATATACCTATGTAGGTGTGTTTGATTAATTTTATAAATTTTTATAACCTCAATAATAATTAACTCTGAGTCTCCAAAGACTTCTAGTTGTTTAATATTACGTTTAATTGCCTTTTCTAATCCTAAACATAGTGATTCAAATTCTATTACATTTTTTGTATCCTTAAAAAATAACAAATAATCATAATAAAAGAATCTTTACTATGTTATGAAAATGCCCCATCAAAATACAACTTACAAGTATTGATATATTTTTCCACATAAGAAATAATAGGAGGTAAGGAGTCAATATGATTACTATAGAAATCTTCTCTTCATATAAAAGTGATCTCATTTCCCAACTGAACCCATGTTATATTCTTTCCAAAAAAACACCAACTGGTTTTGACTAATCTCTTCCTAGAAGCCTAGCATAATTACTAGGAATATCTAAAATTTGAGAATTGGTCATGCACCTAATTATTTCACCCTATGAAATTTTAATAACAAGATCACGAAACTTACCAAAAAGCATATTTTTTCATGAATCAAAACCTATATTTTTTTCATTTGTCAATTTTGTAAGAAATTCCTAATTACTCAGCAAATAAAAATTGAAATTATATCATTTGAAGAACTATTATCTAGAATATAATTATGTATGATTTTATTAATAATTTTAATTAATAAGTAAAAAAGGTGGTTTGTAATTAGTAGGAGGATCATATAACTATACGAAACTAACATGCTAAGATTGTTTATTATTCTTTATTTTTTTTCTTAAAATCGTAATACAAAATTAGAATTTCGATTTTCAATGGCATCACTGATTTTTCCAGATGTCATGGTTATCTAATAGCCTATAGTAATGAAAAAAATGGTTTGATAGTATCCAAATCATCTATAATATTATAAGATCCCACATCTAGATATTTTATTTGAGTGTAATTCTTCAGATTATAAGGAGGACATTCAAGATTATTAAATCCATTAAAAAAAGGATTATTATGCTAGAAACTAATTTTATCATTACTAGATGTAGAAATATTCTATGTACCTTTAATTTTATCAAGATTTATAGAAGAATAATATTGATTGTTAACCGTGTTGTCTTTATGATTAGAATAATTCCTTTATCTTATATCGAACATATAAGTATTTGAATATTTTACTTAATCTAAAAAATCATCATATCCTCACATATTTATATTTTTGGCATGATCGATAGAAATAATCTCTTTTCTTTAAATATATCTTTTAAATTTCTACCTAGCTATACAAATACTAGGATCATGATCCAACTCAGAAACATTACAATAATGAACATTTTATTTAGTTTTAAGGTTTTGAGGAAAGAAATATTTACCGAAAAAGATAGATTATCATCAAGTTATATTTTAAGGGTGACTAGCTCATTGTTAAGACTACGAATGATTTTTAAAATGTTTTACATTATCAAAATTTTAACTAGTTGTATTTCTATCATTAAAACTGAAAAGTTTTAATTTATTTTCAAACTCAATAAAAATTTTATAGTTTCATTGTAATATATAATATATTTATATTCTAAATCCATTTTAAATTTAAAGGTAAAACATTACAAAAAACATAGTCTAGATGATCTTTTCTAAGGTCTAACATCATGTGGAATATTTTGTCAAAGTCTAGTGAATTGACCAATATATCAGTAAATGGTTTCTGATTTCATTAACTAAATCTAGATATTGTTTAGGTTTACCAACAAAAATTGTTATAACCATTATTCAATATCATTCCAAGTACTAATAACACTAGAGGGAGGGATAATAAAATATTAAAAAAAAATTCCCTCTAATGTTTGAGAGAAAAATCTAAGAGACACTTTTTCATTTACAATACCCAGAGTTGTGTTATTCCAAAAATATGCCACTTGTTTTTATGGATAGCATGTCGACCATTTTGGTCCTACAGGCCAAAATGATTTCTTCCTTTCTCAAAAAATGTTTTGAGAAGTCAAGTTTTTCAATTACTCAAGCCTTTTCAGCTAAGGAAATCGCAGGTTTAATAGGCGGGATTTCACAAAGAAAAGTTTAAAACACTTAAGTAATTTCCTAAAAATTACAAGGATGGTTCAATGCTGAGGTTCAATCAAAAGGTTCATCAGTGGGGTTTAAAGAGCTGGAATGAATAATTGAACCATTGAAATTTGCTTCAAAGAGTTCAAAGGGTTCAACGAGTTAAAAGGGTTCAAAAGAGTTCAGTAATATGGAATGAATCACCGAAATGATGAACCATTAAACTGCTTTAAACCAATGAACCATTGAACCCCGCTTCAAAGGTTCAAAGTTGTTCAAAGTTTCAAAAGAGTTCAATGCTTCAACAAGTTCAATGAGTTCAAAGTTCAAAGTTCAAGCAGAAGATTCTTGAAGATGTTTCTTCAAGCGAAAGATTCTATAAAAATGGTTCAAATAATTGGTTCAATGATATATTAAACTCATAAAAAGGACTAAGTGAACGTGGCTCTTTGCAAGAAATATTGAACCACTGAACTGATTGAACCACCCAAACTATTGAACCATTAAACCATTGAACCAGTGCACTCTGAAAGGTTCAAAGGTTCAAGGTTCAAAATGGTTCAAGTGACTAGTGACTAGTGACGTCCCCATGGATGTCAAATTCAAGATAATGGAATAACCATTAATTTTTAAATAGGTTCAAACTCTGTAATAAACTCAGTGACCAGCCAAGGAAGGAGCCGAAGGAGCCAACAAAAAGTGAGAAGAGAGCCCGAGAGCTCAGAACAACAGGAAAAAACAAAATATAGCAAAGAAAAAGGGAAAGTTACAAAGGATCTAGAAATATCTATAGAAGAGTTATATCAGTAGGTGGAACAGTCCACCAGGTGGACATCAGAGAGTGCAAGCATTCAAAGATGCGGCATATTGTTCGTCGTTGAGTAAAGGAAAATGGACAACCGTGTAAGTATCTTAAAGAAGACCAGATGGCCCATACTTTGGAGGAGATATTTGATATAATTTAAAATGCTAAAGATAAGGCTGATGACCCAGTCTAGCATGTCCCCTTCATAGTATTTCCAATGCATTCAATGAATTGAATATAGTATGGGCCATTTTGTGGAAACAAGTGCCAAAGTCTTTCTTTGGTTGCTACATATTATAATCTCATAGTAGTTTACAGAGAGATCTCTCTATTATTAGAAGTGAAACTTTGCCCAAATTGAAAGGCATTCCTGAGACTTTGAGCTAAGATTGTTAATCATATTTTATCAAGTGAATGAGAAAGAAAGTGACCTTTCAGACATTATTTTGAAATAGCTTGTGTTATCTAGGAAATTGTTCTTATGTCTTTTTCTTAAATACAGTCTTGTCCATTTAATCAAATAAGTAAAACAAGTGGAAATAATCTAGAAGATGTCCTGAAGTCAACTGTGAGAGACTTTGTGCTACCATAATTGTCTTTAGTCTGTGTGTTTTGTGTTTTAGTGTAAAGGATATTGGAGAGACTTTGAGCTCCCCTTATCCTTCATAATATTTTACTCTATTGTAGTTGAAGTGGAGACATTTTACTACACTTCATTCTACTATGTTACTTCATCCTAAATCAGTGAGAGAAGCAATGAAAGACTTTGTGCTTTCATGGGTTTCTTGTGGTTACAATTACTACCCAGGAAGTCTTCCTCTAGTTTTCTAAACATCATTTCTGAAAGAAGAGAAATGCCTTCAACCATTACCTAGGAACTTTCCTTTACTCTGTGAACATCATCTCTAAACAAAGAGAGATGGAAGGTATGATTTCACCCCTGAATGTATTTTAAATTTATATTAGTATTTAGTAGTTTATAGGGAATCTCCCCTGAATTATAGGGAACCTCCTCTTGTTGAGAGCAGAGATTGTTCTCCTTATGATGTGGTAGACCTATACATTATGTTGATTAAATCTCCTTATGCTATGGTTGATATACCCATTTTTCTGTCAGTTAGTTGATGACAAAATATTCACACAATAGTTTTTGGTGACTCTGCTAGGGAAGAACGTATAGTTTGAAGCCTCATGCTTCAAATTGAAGCAGTTCTAATTCTTTTCCATTTCTTTTTTAAACTCTGGCAGGTCCACGGTATACACGAAGCTAGAGATCTCAAGGCATTTTTGACCTTATATTCAAGTTTGTGTAGAAAATAAACTTTGATCTTTCCCCTCCATAAACTCACCTTTAGTGAACAAAAGGTTTTCCTCCTACCAACGGTAGGTCTCCAATACCAGGCAAAAATTTTCTTTCCTGTCCTAGTAGAGCTTTGTCTATACATACCCTACCAAGATTTCTTATCCCTCCTTTCCATTGTCATAACATGGTAGCTCAAGGTCCATGGGGTAACACTTTTGGCCCTCTAAATCTAACCCCAAATTTACATGAACTACCCTGTAGTTCAAGGAAGAATTTTCCCAAATTCTATGGTGATGGGAGAGTTCATCCTAATGAACATATTGTAGCCTCCTGCATAGCCTGTGGCATGATAGGTGTGAAATATGAAGACATAGTAGTTATATTATTTGTAGAAACATTACAAGGTACTGTTGTAGATTGGTTCTATCATCTACAAGTATAGACTATAACTAACTGGAATACTCTCAAGGCCAAGTTTGAAGTTAGATTCAAATATGTAGAAGATGCACATGCCCTGTTAGCTTATCTCACACAAATGAAGAACGATCCTCATGAACCTATGCAAGACTTCATTGCTAAATTTGATAAGCTAAGGAACATGATTCCTATAATTACTCAGCCAACACCTACAAATCTTAAATACTTACTCATAAATTCTTAGCTTTCTAAAGTTAGTTTCTTATTCAGGTGGGCCGGCCACATAGACCTTGATGTAGCTCAAGATTTGGCTACTGAGGTTGAAGATGATCTTATTCTAGCATAAAAGATAAGAAAAGATCCTAAGAAAAATTAATCTTCTTCATCTTCTAAAAAATTTTCTATAGGCACCACTGATCCTATGGTGCAAAGGTAGAAAATGAATTGCTAGCTCTAAAAAAGCAAATGGTATAAGGGATGTTTTCTCCTCCTTATTACCAGGATATACCAATGAGGACATTTCCCATCCAGTCATATCAAGGCAATGCTATCAAGAATCAAGGGTAGCCAAATCATCTTCCTCCCCCACAAGGGAAGCTTGCAATTGAAGCATCTCCAGCTAACTCAACAGTTGGTTATCTTGAAACTTAATCTAATTTCTCTTTCCAACCTAAGTTAAACCAAAAATATGATGCTAGTCTCTTCATAGAAGGAGAAGAAGAATTAGTTGGTGACTCCAACATTAGTTTCCTGAATTATCAGGATGAAGCTCAAAGCAAGGGAGAAGTGTTTGATGGATCATATGCTATTTTTACTAGGTCCTAGAACCAGTCAACTCAACAAGTTGATAAGGAAAAAATAGGGGAAGAATCTTGACCAACAATTTCATATGCTAAAGGGGGACTTCTCTACCTTTCAAACCAAAGAACCTGGTGATCAATAAGAAAGTAAGTACCTCAAATATTCTTGTTCCTTCTTCTTCAATTTTTCAAACCAGTACCACACCCATTAAAAACTAGAATGACAGAATTCCTTCCTCTATTCCTATTTCCTTTCAATAATTTGATATAATAGACCATATTAGGAAGACCAAGATCCAAATGACTGAGTTTGAATATTTACATACCAACCCTAAGTAGTTGGATAGGTTAGCTGAATGCATAAAGAACCAAACCATCCCTGCAGGACAAGATGTTTCCAAGGTAACTTATGATCCCCCAAAGAATACATCTACCCAAAACAATCTTATCATTACTCCTCCTGTTTCCCCTAGGAAAATAGAACCTTTTTATGTTCCCTACTAATAAATATACATAAATTGAGCATCTACATAATTGACTCAGGAGCTTCTGACAATGTCATGCCTACCAAGGTATCAGATTCTCTAAGCCTCACTTTGACTAGTAATTTTGGGAGATGTTTCTCCATGGAAAACAATCAAGTGCCACTATTGGGTCAAATCAAAGATGCCTAATTTAGATTTCCATCCTTCCCAGAAAAAAATATTAAAATGACAGTCCTGGTGGCTAATGTTCCAGCTTCCTATGGCATTTTTCTTGGATGAAATTTTTGCAAGGATGTTGGTGGAGAATTGAACATGGACTTGTATGAGGTGAGGATACATGTGAAGGGCATCATGCAAAGGCTACTTCCTGAGAAGGAATCAAAGTACATTTTCACTCAAACATCAGACCTTAAAGCTCAAATCCTCTTTGAATCTTTAGGAATGGGTAACTATTTTTTGTTCACAGAAGGTGTTTCTATCTCATCAGATTACAATTTTGTAGGTGACAATCCAAAAAGTTTAGACAAAAAACTAGAAGAATTGGTAAATCATAGTTCAGGTGTAAAAGAATCCTCCATCCCTGACCTAGAGAAATCTTTAAAAATATCAAATTATAATGATGTTTGAATTCTAGAATTTGATGGTAGCTATTCTCCTATCGGTTCTAGAGCTGGGATTGTTTTGATATCTCCTCAGAGAGATATTTTCCCCTATTCATACAAATTACAATTTAGCAACACCAACAACACCACTGAGTATGAATCTTTGTTACTTAGATTGAAAGCCACTCAAGATAAAAGTGTTAAACTCCTTCATGCCAAAGGAGACATAGAACTGGTGGTTTGTCAGGTGAGGAACCTATATCAAACCAAGAATGAAATACTGCGACGTTACCACAATCTTGTAGGGGACTACATTTAAAGTTTTGATGCATTTAGTAGTTCTGTAGTGCCCAGGGAGTTCAACGATCATGTAGATTCATTGGCTATCTCTGTAACCCTCATGATTCCTCACAAATAATTTAAAGAGCATAGTTACACTATCAAATTGGTCTTTCGACCAAGTGTACCTAATAATATCAACCATTGGCAGGTGTTTAATGTTGACAATCAAATCATGTGCTTCACTGGACTAAAAGAGTAATGAACTATGGTAGTGGACCATACTACTACGCAACAAAGTCAGGTAAAGAAACTCTCTAGAAAGAGAGCAAGGATTCATGGTTTTTAGATTAGAGATCAAGTCTTGCTATGGGGCAAGAGGAGAGAACCTAAAAGAATATACAAAAAATTTGATTCCTGGTGGAGAGGTCCATTCACCAATCATCAATTCTAGGGATAAAATATTTTTTTCAGATATATCAAGATAGAACATCATTTTCACTGCCTCACAATGGGAAGCATCTAAAGCACTTTAATTCTTGAAGTATCAAATAATTCTAGTTGTACATATGTATAGTCTTTATTTGTTTTGTGTTATTCATTTCATTTTTTTGAATCTTTCTCTTTTTGGGTGGCATGACTCCATAGCCCAATGGCATAGATGAAAGCACTTACGAGTCTAGATTATACTCCCTTCAATCATTTTCACAATCAATGGAAGTTCCCCAATTGGAGCCAACTGTTGTTCCCAAAATCCATCACTTGTTTTGTGGAAAATATGTCGACCATTTTGGTTTTTTAGGCCAAAATGATCTCTTCAATTCTCAAAAAATGTTCTGAGCAGTCAAGTTTTTCAATTAATCTAGCCTTTTTAGCTAATAAAATCATAGGTTTAACAGGCAGGCTTTCACAAAGAAAAGTTTAAAACACTTGAGGCATTTACTAAAAATTACAAGGATGGTTCAATGTTGAGGTTCAATCAAAAGGTTCATTGGCTGGGTTTAAAGAGTTTGGATTAATCATTGAACCACTGAACCATTGAGCTCCACTTCAATGAGTACAAAGGGTTCAAAAGAGTTCAATAATATGGAATGAGTCACCGAATCGATGAACCATTGAACCGCTTTGAACCGATGAACCATTGAACCCCACTTTAAAGGTTTAAAGTGGTTCAATGTTTCAAAAGAGTTCAACGCTTCAAAAATTTCAATGAGTTTAAAGTTCAAAGTTTAAACGAAAGATTCTAGAAGATGTTTCAAGTGGAAGATTCCAAAAAAATAGTTCAAACAATTGGTTCAACAATATATTGAACTCATAAAAAGGACTAAGTGAACGCGGCTCTTTTCAAGAAATATTGAACCACCAAATTGATTGAACCACCAAAACTATTGAACCATTGAACCAATGCACTCTAAAAGGTTCAAAGGTTAAAGTTTCAAAATGGTTTAAGTGACTAGTGACCAGTGACGTCCCCGTGGATGTCATATTCAAGAAATAGAATAGTCATTGATTTTCAAATAGGTGCAAACCCTGGAACAAACTCAATAACCAAGGAAGGAGTTGAAGGAGCCAACAGAAAATGAGAAGAGATCTCAAGAGCTCAGAACACCAAGAAAAGACAAAATAAAGCAAGGAAAAAGAATAAGTTACACAGGATCCAAAAATATATGTAGAAGAGTTATTCTAGTAGGTGGAACAATCCACTAGGTGGACATTAGAGAGTGCAGGCATTCAAAGATGTAGCCTATTTTTATTTGTTGACTAAAGGTCAATGGACAGCCATGTAAGTATCTTAAAGAAGACCAGGCAGCCCATACTTTGGAGGAGATATTTGATATAATTTAAAATGCTAAAGATAAGTCTGATGACCTACTCCAGCATGTCCCCTTCACAAAATTTCCAATGCATTGAATACAGCATGTGCCATTTCATGAAAACAAGCACCAAAGTCCTTCTTTGGTTGCTATATATTGTAATCTCATAGTAGTTTATAGAGAGAACTCTTTGTTATTAGAAGTAAAACTCTGCCCAAATAGAAAGGCATTCATGAGACTTTGAGCTCAGATTGTTTATCATATTTTATCAAGTGAATGAGAAAGCAAGTGACCTTTCAGACTTTGTGTTGAAATATCTTGTGTTATCTAGAAAATTATTCTTATGTCTTTTTCCTAAATACAGTCTTGTCTATTTAATCAAATAAGCAGAATAAGTGGAAATAATCTAAAAGATGTCCTGAAGTCAACTGTGGGAGACTTTGTGCTACCATAATTGTCTTTAGTCTGTGTGTTTTGTGTTTTAGTGTAAAGTATATTGGAGAGATTTTGAGCTCCCCTTATCCCTTGTAATATTTTACTCTATTGTATTTGAAGTGGAGGCTGTGTGCTACACTTCATTCTATTGTGTTACTTCATCTTGAATTAGTGAGAGAAGCAACGAAATACTTTGTGCTTTCATGGGTTTCTTATGGTTACAATTACTACCCAGGAAGTCTTCTTCTGGTTTTCTGAACATCATTTTTGAGAGAAGATAGATTCCTTTAGCCATTACCTAGGATCTTTTCTTTACTCTGTGAACATCATCTCTAAAAAAATAGAGATGGATGGTATGATTTTACCCCTGAGTGTATTTTCAGTTTATATTAGTATTTAGTAGTTTATAGGCAATCTCCCCTAACTTATATGGAACCTCCCCTTGATGAGAGGAGAGATTTATCTCCTTATGATGTGGTAGACCTACACATTTTTTTGATTAAATCTCCTTATGCTACGGTTGATACACCTATTTTTCCATCAGTTAGTTGATGACAAAATATTCACCCAACAAGTTATACAAATTAATATAAAAGTATTGAAATGTTTCTCCAATGATTCACAAGGACTTATAGAAATATTAGTAATATTGAGACATTTTAATGAAGGAATATTATCTAGATGAGCACCAATATTAATAAGATTTATCTGAATCTAAGGATTTGCTAAGGAGTGATAAACTTCATCATCAAAATATACCTTATTATTATTTACTTTAGCTTGATTTATGTTATTTTAGAGGACTTCAATTACGTCTCAATATTTATATTATATATGATATATTTGTGTCGGTTGTTCTTCCATTAAAATTTTCAATAAATTCAACTACCTAACTAGACTGGTTTAACTCTAAACTTGTATTAGGGTTAGTAGGAAAAATACAATCATCAAGATGAAAGGAATCAGAACGAAAATAAACTCTAGATTAAGTATTAATAAATAATATCTTCTCTCTCTCTCCTTCATGATTATTTTGTTAGTTTTATGAATATCATATTGTGTTTCATATCAAATACTTACCTCTATCTCATTTATTTCTACTTCTTCCTCATTTATAACTTCAAGTATGTGAGGTAAATAATAAAGTATGTTCTACCATGTAAAAAAAGTTAGACTAAAAGTAGTCAAATTTATCATCAACATAATCAATTAAAGGTTGTATAATTTTAGGAAGATCACCAATGGTCACGGACAAACAATGAAAAATAAAAAAATAAATCTTTTGAAAAGATCTTTCCAGTAGAGTAATCAAATTTGTTGATGATCAAAATTATCATTCTAATGAATCAACCATTTCACATATCATAAAGGTTAAGATGGAATCATACTAGTCTAAGAGTATGGATCTAATAAGTCATGAATGATATTATAAATATGTAAAGAAGTTTTTAATTATTCCAAGAAATAATAGGTAACTCAAATAATCAATAATATTCCATTATAATTTTTAAATCAAATATCACTTGAATCAAATTAAAGCAATAAAATTATGATTATCTAATCTAATATATGTAAGAGAGAAATTTTATGAAATAGATAACCTCTTTAAGCAAAGATCTATGATCTTTCATATTTTTATTTTATCAAATATTCAATGATATCTTGATATCTCTATAAAGCCCAAAATAACTCTAAAGAAAGGAAATAAAATGAACCAAAAGATAATTAAAGTAAATAAAAATGAAAATTGAACAGAGAAACATAAATAAAGACTAACATTACTAATTAAATAACAATCTATCTAAATAAGAAAGAAGTTATTATAAACTAGAATCTAACTACTAATAAATAACCTCCAAACAATAAAGAACAATGTAAAGTACTTTAATTTAATCTAAACTAATTATAAAATCTAATTTTAAAGTAGAAGACTATTGAAAAACTTACAAAATATAAAAGGTTAAACAAAACAAACAGGTAAAAAAGATAAATAAATCAAACACATAATTGAATCAAAACACTTAATCTAATAATATATGATCAAATAAAGATTTCAAATTAACAAACCTAAAATAAATAAATGAATGGTATTTAAACCTAAAGATATAATAAGAAATAAACTAAAGAAAACATTACTGAGATGAAATGTAAATTTAATAAGAAATGATGTTAAATTAAACAAACAAGAATCTAACACTTTAAATAAGATGAAACTCAAATCTAAATCAATAAAAATTAATTAAATATAAAAATATAACAAGTTGAAACAAGAAATTTGAACCTAAATTTAAAAAAAAAAAAAAAAAATCTATATTAATATAAATTAGAAATTAAAATAAGAATGCAAATCTTAGAAAAGAGTCATCTTAGTAGAAAATATAATATTATTTTATTGATAAACCATCTTTAGTACAAAATATCTTTGAAATGACAATTGTTACAATTTAAAATATCAATAAGGTGTTGTACATGGAGATCTAATTAATTATTATTCATATAAGTACTTCATATTCTATACATACGACTGTATATCAATAATCATCATAAGATATTAGACTTAATACCTTCAGATAATCAATTTATAAATAAAATAATAAACCTAGATGTACCTATAGTGATTAAGTGTATTACTTAACCATCAGAATATTTTTTATTGGTTTATCTTTAAAAGTTGTATCATCTCAAAGATGTTACATAGAAAAGAGAATGATGAATAAATTTAAAGTAAATCAGAGTTTTTAGAATACTTGTGTAATGTTTCCTTTTTTTTTGTGATGTAAATTTGATCTCCTTTTAAATAATCTCCTCAAGAGATGGTTAAGAAAATATGTTATATCTAACTTTACTTAGTTATTTGTTAACTTTAATTGACTTTAGAAAATTCAATTAGTTAATTTTATAACTTGACTTCAAGTTCAAGAATTTAATAAAATCTCAAGATCAAAATTAAATAATAATAGACCAATTACAACTCTAATAGGTGTGGGCCTTTTCATCATTGTAATCATAAAAAAAAAACTTTCAAATCTGTTAAATAACATAATAACTATAATAATTTAAATAAAATTAAATACTATAAATTTTAATTCTATATGCATTTAACCATATAATTCAGTAAAATATATAATCAAAATGGATTATACTACATAAAGTGTTAACTTGCTCTAATGCATCCACAAAAGACAAAATATATAGTATCCACATACTCAAAATATGAAGTATCACCAACAACAATAAGAAATATCAAGCTTTAATGAGAAGTAAAAACATAAGCAATAGTCGACTCATCATCGATATCTGAAAGTATTTCAATCAAGGGGTGGACTTTATATATCATGAACTCAGTGAACTCCGTTGTAGTTGTAGGTAATTTGACCAAATTTTTACCCAATTCACTACCCTTGTCATCTATTTTTAGCTTTATCTTCTTAACCATCTTTGTAATCAAAGTTGAATCTAAAGGACAAATTACACAATTTTTACCAGTACAAGAAGAATGCATGTATTTTTCATGTAAAAAAGGTGGGATCTAGTCAAGACTCAATTTTGAATAACCTATAGATTTATTTATTGGTTCAAGTGAAGGAACTCTAGTATTTAATGGTACAAGTGAACATGGATGAAATTTTGCAGTCATTTTAAGGAATTTATATTATATGATTTAGAAAATTATGAAGCTCATAATTTATTGTAGTATGCATATGTTGATAAAATCCACTTAGATTACCTCATTCACAAGGATGATGTCTCCAAGGGGGACCTATCCAACCTCTATTTCCATAGGCATAAGTAGGATTATATTTCAAATAATTTAACATATTCCAGTAAAATAGGGTCAACAACATAAAAATGAATGGACATACAGGTACCACGGTTAAAAGGTCTATGAGAAGTTCTATCATGCATATGACCTCAATAATATTAACCCCTTTGAACATTCCTTTGTCAAGGATTATCTTCTCTCTAGTGATCAAGATTATGTCTCTACTCATTCCTATCTGAATGATGTGAATCCAAAGGAGTCCAACCAAACATTCTAAATGATGAAATAAAAATGAAATAACATATCCAAGTTTATAAAACCTATTTTTATTTAAATCATAAATCTATAACCTTTTTTGAAATCAATTTCAGTAAATCAATAGAGTTTGATATTTTCCTTTCATAAACTTTTGAAACATCCAAAAGTAGAAATCACAAACTCTATTTTATGAAAAATACCAACTAAAAATGTTTATGAATCAACTTATTCACATCAAAATACAGATATCAATTAATTTTAATCCTCAATATTTATTAAATAGAATGATTAAATATATGAATTCAAATCTATATAACTTTTTCCTTGATGAATTACATCTATTTAATATCTAACAATAATTTTTTGTTTCAAAAATCTAAAACACAAAATTTATTGTAACCTTATAACTTCCATGTTTATTCAAAAATGTTCATAATCACTACAAAGATCAATCAGTCATTTCCATTTCAACTCTATATCAAAGGAGAAATTGAAATATCTAAAACTGTTCTTTCCAAAATACCTTTGCTTAACAAAGCCATATAATCATGACTGAATACACATATTTTAGGTGTTTGAAAATCCTCAAAACTACATAGACAAAATAACTTCAATATTTAATATAAAAGTTTAAACCATTCAACTATAACATTCATTATAGTATGTCATTAAATATTTTGATTTTAGGATAAAAAATATTTGAAAAAAACATTAACATATTATGAGTTGAATTTGACATAGAGCATTTGATAGAGAATAATTTTCATGAGCAATAGAATGTAAAGAGGAACAAGTTTTAGTGAAAAATGCTAATGTTTCACAAAATTTTCACAATTCACAAATACCTTATAATTTCATCTTTCATTATCCATGATAAAATGACCACATGTGATTAAAACTACTTGAAATAACCTTTATACAAATAATACATGTAAATTCTACTGAGCTAATGAAAAAATTTGACTATGAAAGTTTACGAAAAACTATCCCTAAACAACCATTGAAAACCAAGATATGAAAAAATAAATTCAAAACTTCAAAACCATTATACATGATTTAATTTCTCCAATCAATGTATCACAACAACCTATAATTAATTTTGAGCAAGATATGCATTCTGAACAAAATCATGAAAAATACTGTATTGACCTTCAAATTTATGACAAAACCCAAAAATCAAACTAATTGTAGATATTCTAATTCTATCATTTAAATATATAATATTTGTAGTAGTTCCTTGAATATATGGTTTAATCATTCACTTTTGGGCAATTAGAATTCACCTATAAATAAGGATGAGAAAAGAAACATTTACATGTAGACTTCCAAACACTTAGAAAATAACACAAATGATTTTGAAATTTATGAATCCACAAATATGGTTCATCAATAACCTTAAATATTTATTATAAACCATGTAATAATTTTTTACATTCTCTGCAAGCATTATATTTTAAAATGTCTTCATCTAAAAATAACTAGAATCTAAAATCAATTCATATGATGCTTATGTCAAATTGAAACAAAAACTTTGTATGTAACAAAACTCCATGAAAGTTTATCATAGTTTTGAATCTTATAATTCCATGCATGTAAAATTTTAAGAAAGAAAATGACATTTTTACCATCATTAAAACAATCTTGTAAATTGCATATTTTGTCAAAAATAACACCTAGATAGTTTTTATATACCTCACTACTGCAAATAAAATCATATTCATAAATATCTTTCCAAGTTCAATCCCTTTCTTTCCTTCCACCAATAGAGCTTTACTTCCAAATATAAATCTTGTGAAAGGAATGATAAAATACAAAATAAATACCTTTTTGTTTTCCAATCTTGAATTAACAACTTATGTATATGTGTTCAATAACCATTTACTATCTCATCTGCAACTGACTAGCTAGTGACTCAACCAAACTAAAAACATAATTGTTAAACATAACAGTCATCAAACTTCCTTCCAAATTTCTTTCCAATGATAAAAATTCAAGCTTGTACTTTAAAATTTACCACACTATAATCTTTAAGCCTCAAACGAATCCCAAAAAAATATGCCCAAATGAAATCCGCATAGAAAAACTTTAATTTCATAGAACTTGAAACTTCCACGATGGCACCACCATTAAACCAAGGTTGATTTTGAATAAACTTTTATTCAACCAAGATTCAATATAAACTACCACCAATGTCCCAATTTATATTTTGCCCAATTCAAATTATTTTATAGGCCATGGCTAAAGTCCCCTTTAAGTTTTTAAACATATTGAAACCTAGATCCTGCAATAAGTTTGAAACTTAGGATTACAATAATATTATGCCAAATGATTTTTTCAAAATATCATTAAAACATGTATTATAAACTAGTCAATGCATGTAGTTACTTTTGTATGTTAAATTGCACAACTTTGTCAAGAAGAATATCTACATTTATTTAGATTAACTAAATCTATCATGAATTTGAATATATTCAAACAAATACTGAAATAAATTTTCTTTAGTCACCACTTATACTTTTGAAACTACTTGTTAACGTTAATTAAAAAATTTCTTAGGTGTGATTATCATTAATGATTATTTAACCTAAGAGTTACATATTCAAAATGGAAGTAAATGATTTAGACCCCCATAAGAATTTTTAAGTTTTATGACACTAAGTCATCAATATTATATAATGTCTAAATACAATTGAATTTTAAAAAATGACAGAGGTACAAAAAATAGACATAAAAAATGTAAAATGACTGTTGAACGCTTACAGGTTTATCAAGAGTAGTTGAGCACACATATTACAGAAGGGTTGAACCACACAAACATATTTTTGGTGACCTATTATTAAAACAAAATTAAAAGAATACTAATTCACAATAATACAAGGAAAGTTCAAATAAAGTTAGTTAGGACCATTTATAATTACAAAAAAATTGGGACACAAAATGTACCACCTATCTATACTTGAAGGAAAACCTCTAAAAAACATAATGAATATTATGCACTTGCATAATTATATTTCTTGATATATATATAAATATTACAAAAATACCCCATATATATATATATATATATATATATATATATATATATATATATATATATATATATATATATATATATCAAGAGTAGTTGAGCACACATATTACAGAAGGGTTGAACCACACAAACATATTTTTGGTGACCTATTATTAAAATAAAATTAAAAGAATACTAATTCACAATAATACAAGGAAAGTTCAAATAAAGTTAGTTAGGACCATTTATAATTACAAAAAAATTGGGACACAAAATGTACCACCTATCTATACTTGAAGGAAAACCTCTAAAAAAACATAATGAATATTATGCACTTGCATAATTATATTTCTTGATATATATATAAATATTACAAAAATACCCCATATATATATATATATATCATTTACATGTTTTTAGATACCATATCATTTATTTCGATATACACATGTACTTCATGCATATTTTTAGTTTGTTTCAAACATACACGGATATATGATATGTGCACTTTGGGATGTTGGGGCTTACCTCTACTCATGTTAGGTGGAAATTAGGGGTATTTATTTCTTTTATCATGATATACCTAGATTATATTATTTTATGTTCACTTAAAATTATCATGTTTGAGCTTATGCACTTACATATGCCTTTATACATGCATATATATATTTTATAGTGTACTAAATATGTTATGTACTTAAGGTTTTTTCCTAACACATATGATGCATGGTATAGTGTGTTATGTTTATGTTGCTTGTTTATTGTCCCTACATCCCTTTTTGCACTTCCTTGAGTGTGTTCCTTGCTTGCTATTATCAACCATTATATTAATTTTTTTATCATTTTAATATGCCTAATTCATTATGGCCCCTGTGCCTATGTTTTCCTATTGTGACATTTGTATATGTCATGGTTTCTTGTATATTAACATTTGAATATCGCACTACTTAATTTTTAGGTATCTGACTAAGTCATATCCTTTCAATTGTGAAACATTTAAACATGCCCCTTGTTAAGGTCTCCTTGAACCATTGGATTTTGATTTTCCTTTGAGCAATCTTTTGCGTGCTTGATTGCTTATTGGTATTCTAATATTAATATCTACATGTTTTTATGATTCACATAATTCATATTACGACTTGATGTTATCACACTCTATGTGATTTAGTGATATATCTACCTAAACATGTTATTTTTATATGCTACATGGTTCATACGCAAATTATACAATTATCTTATCCTTTTTAGGTAAGGTGACTACCAGTTGCTACATTCCCTTACCTCAAGAAGGGAGGAATATTAGTGGGGGCGTGCCATAGAGTAATAGATTTCACTTTATTAATAGTTTCATTTTCACATATACATTGGGGCCATGTTATGGAAACATGTTCTCCACATTTACATAATTTTCAAATTATCCAAAATTCATAGTTATATGATTAAGATACACATTTGTGGTAGAATTCTATACATTGGTACCATTACCATACCTAGGCTTTAGAATAAGACATATATAAGTTGAATATACTATGAAAAGATTACCTAAATTAAAAAATCAAACCAGATTTAAATTTAAAAACACTTCTAATAACTTTATCTCATCAGGTTAGACTATTATAAACTATGTTGAGATAATCTAATACAATAGTTGGTTCACTTTTTGATATTGTTTAGGTGATTAAATCACTCAATATTTTGAAGATTATACTTTGAACATGATTACATCAACTAATATCACATAATTTATAGTATGAGTTGATTTGGTTTACTCACACTAACTGGGTTATATGTATGATGGGGTTGCATAATTAAGATAATCTCAACTATCAGGTGGCAACTCACCTTTAACTCCAATATTGGGTAATGTTTTGTCTTTCAATATTTTTATATTTATGTACTTTATAGATTTATATTTGTCCTAATCTTAGTTTTAATATTCATAATGATACATATTTTATATTTTCAAATAGTTACCAAAAGGCAAAGTGATTGCATCGATATAAATGTGTACTCCTAAATCTTACTCTCTTTAATTTCAATTATTTCAAATGGTTTCAATTTAAAATTATAGACATTGATTATATGCTAAAGCATGATCTTGGTTTCATTTTAGTCACCATAAAATCACTCAATTTCAGATCATGTAAAGGTAAGGTGCATTATACACACCGATGTACACATTTATATTTATTTTAAAATAGAAATTTCATTACTAGATTAAATGGGGGTAAAATGTAGACACTATTTATTAAATATATATCACATTTGTCTTGAACACTTTAAAAATAAATATTGTATATGTAACTTGAGTTTTTAGACCTTCCTATTGCCAAAAGGTTTACATATACTATCTATTTGTTCCAAATTTATTAGCTCTTAATAAAATAAGTTTTATTCTAATAACTTAGACAAGTTTTGGACCTACACCTATTTTCCAACTACTTGGACACGTGTGTCCCAATTAGATGCCTACACTGATGCAAGTGTTCTAACCCAACATAAGTGTCTATTTCCCTAAAGTTATCCAATTTACAAATGTAATACATACATGTGGTAAACCTAAGTGATTTAATGTGAGATATTCTCCAAAAAGATTGGTATAAATATATGATCAATCCTCATTCATTCTTCACCTAGAAACTTCTTACCTCTAACAAGTCAACTTATCAAAATACATTAAATCAAGCACTTAAGTGAGAAAATCTTCTTATTTTCTCCTATTTCCATATTAGTCATTGGGACAACACATCTAAAGGTTTGAGGTAATGAAAGAACACCCCATGAACCCCGTTTAAAAAGTTACAAGCTAGGTCGCTCTATGTACTTATTTATCACAAATTTCATCCTTATGCACACACAAGACAACATGTAGGGGAGAACTAAAAAAACTTGAGGCCATCTTAGAAGTATTAGATATACAGGCATTGCTCATTGATATAGGGGTCTTTGAAGTAGTTTGACATCTTGTGCCCACTAACCCATTTTTTCCATAACTTATTTGAAGATAAATAATTAGGGTTTTGATATATTAAAACAAGTGACAACCCATATTAAGTTTTAATCAAACCAAAGTTAAAGTGATACATAACCCATAATATTATAGCTGATCACATCTAGATCTAATAGGTATTTCATACAAGTAATGTATGTCTAGGTTAGATAGAAGAATTGACATAATCATCTGAAGTTGATGCAAGTCTCTAATACAAAAAAAAACTTGATCTAAAATCTAATGACTGATCTAGGCTCCACTTCTAGTATTAATCTTTACTATTCTAGATCCAGATATATATTAGCATCAGAAACAACAAAGTATCATGTTTTCATATTTATAATATTTTTACTTTATATTATTAGCATATCTCAATATAATAAATATATTATATGTTTATATGAGTTGGAAAACTAATTGGCCTACTATAGAGATAGTCTAACACCTCTATGCTCTAGTCTATCTCTACCACTTTAACCCTAGATTCCCCTAATCTATATTTTAGGCTTAAAATGGGGTCTTACAGTGGTGACACCTTTCAATGTTCACCTTATTCCTTCCTCCATACTTACATAATTAGGCATCCAACCTAGTAAGGTGTTCTTAATTATAGTGTCCCTAATTTTATCTTTATTCATCAATATTATAATTTTTTTTATCACCTCTCAAATCTAACCTCATAGTATAGGTTGTAGAAGGATAGATTACACCCTAATGTTAGTAGTAATTTAATACATTTGGATAGCTTTGCCTTGACTCATACTAGAGATTCTATTAGTGTCATTTAGGAGGAATAAAAATTTCCCATCACCCATATTTAACTATATATTTTCCCCTTTAATCCTTATATATCTCTGTGGATCTTTCTAATCCTCTCTCCTAAAGTATTAGTTTCTAGTTTCCCCTGTTTCTATTTCTATTCTAATTTTATTTTTTGGCTTTATTTTCATCTTCTCTTTTCCTCTTTTCATGATTATCACATTCACCAT
>JARHVA010004768.1:1330000-1357500 GCA_037957365.1 Torreya grandis | reverse complement strand
TGGGCATTATATCCTCTAGACCATATAGCATTTATAAAGGACATTGTAGATATCAAAATATAGTATTAGACACTTTGAAATGTCAATATTGACCTAAATTTATCTTACACAAATTGTGCATCTCCAAAAAACTCTTATTCTCCATTGCCGCAACTTGTATGTTTGTTATCAGCCAAATACATTATAAGTTTATATCATTCATCTACAAAAACCTCTCAATATGTGTGTTGAATCAGTGAAATCTCCTATTTACACATTTTCAAATCACCACTTTGCATTCCTTTCTCCTAGACAGTAATGTAAAAATTATACATTTACTTCCGTGAAATTTTTGTCAGGTTGATGTTACTGACCCTCACCTAGAAATTACTATTGTTTTAAAATAAAATATTTCCTAATCATTAGCCCATTTGCCTAGTGTGTTAGAGGCATGAAAAACAACACAAATGAACTCATTTAAAAAAAATGAAATCCACACTTAGTTCTCACTTACCACTTATATATGAATAATCTATACACTACTGCACATTGATAAAATCTACCATATTTTTCCCAATTTTAAAATCAATCACTGTGAGTAGTCATTATCCAAGTCTAAAACACATCAAGATAAGTGAAAATAAAATATTTTCAAGTATAAAAATACATATTCTAGGTGAATTAATATAGTAAAAGATCATAGTTTCACATTCATGTTAAGCGAAATAACTACACATGGCTTGAATTCCCTCCTAAAAGTATTATATGTAGTAAGGATTAAATTTTCAATGGGGGGTGATTGGGGTAAGTTCATATAATTACACTACCCATTTTTATATAGATTTTTAACCCTCACAAGTGAACCTATGGTTTCAAAGAGAAGGATAGTGATTGTTGGAGCTACACACATAGTTTATTCAAGATCATACACAAATATATTTAAATAATGTGTATATGACCTTATGATCATAGAGATCCAAATGATCCCATGATAATAACATTAAACTCAGTCACAAGCAATAATGTTTCTACCCCACCTTGATGTTAGTGACCCTAACTTCATAAACAATGAATTATAGATATCATAAAATCACAAGCCTGATTCTAGTCTATTTCCTTCATCAAAACATAGGACCACAATAAAACATTCAAACAATGAATTGAACAACTTGTCCTTTTTTATACTTCCTATAAATAACAAATCTAATTACTAAGTTAATTATACTACTATACATTTAGACTTATTATTGATTACTAGACATTAGAATATTAATTATTTTTTATAGTATATGCTATTATTTTTCATAATAATATAAAACTAGGATAAACATATTGTTGAACACATATATTTCTTGAACATTTGCAAACCATAGGTTTCCCTTAGGGTTTCATTCTTCCTTCTAGAGTTTCACATTTTTTTCCTTAGGTTTTCACTTCAAGATTGATTTTAAAATATAATTTTCTATTGTTTAAGTCTAAAAAAAATCATCCTTTGGCCATAGGCTTCATTCCACTCACATGTTTATATCTGATGTTGCTTAATAAGGCTAGTTATCTTGTTCCTCTAAGGTGAAGTGCTAGTCTAAGTGGTTTTAAAATTGAAAATAATTCAATTTCTCTTAATTATAATGAAGGTACAATGAATAGACTTCTTCTTCATCTTATTTTGATGTTACAGTTATCAATGAATATGTGAAAATATATTATAATGTTTGCATGCCTAATATAGAACATGATATCAATATAATTAGGATAACCAAGATTACAAATATAGAATTAATTTTAATGGCCTTAATGGTGTATATACTAACCAAATTCAAGTCTAAAGTCAGTTTTGAAATCACATCAACTGAAACCCATGTGATTTGGTTAAAGTATTAAATCCAATCCTCGAATCCAAATCTAGTCCCCAAGCTAATTTTGAAAAATCTGAGGAACAAAAAACCTTTGATATTGATATCAATACAAAAGCATGTGTTCAGATCACTACTAATGATACATTCCTACATAGATACACTTCTAGTTACACATGTGATTTTCACCCAAGGTGTGGGGGAACCCAATGCTTCCAATATATTTCCATGCCTATTCATGTCTAGGGAACCAATTCTCATCATTTGATAACTATGCATATTACATCATCTACCTTTTATAATATGCATTCACATGAGCAGATAATTGTAGTTCTAAAAGATGAGGTGTTGCAGTTACAGAAATGTACATCTCAAGATAGTCATTCAATGGATCCATGTACCTTTCTCAATAATCCATTAGCTTCAAAAAAACAACCTATCCCTTAAATTTAAGGTTTGTAACTCCTATGGTCACATTATATCACAAAAAAATTGATCCTAAACAACATCTTTGATCCTTCCATGTAACATGCCTAGATTATGATACTAATAAACATTTATTGGCCAAGTTATTTCCAAGATTTCTCAAAGATTATGCATTGAGATGGATCTATGAGATTCTATCTCAGTCAGTTAATACATTTATTCCTCTAGATGAATAGTTTGTAGGAAAATTCTCTATCACATTGATGATAAACTTTCTTATGTCCCTATTTCCAAACTCAACAAAGGTTATAGTGATCCAATCAGGGAATATGTACTTTGAAACAAGACCATGTTATATAATATGACCAATCTTATGGAAAATAATTATTTACAATATATATTCAAACAAACATTTATTTCACCACTTCATGAGTCCAAATTATTCAATAAATTCCAATATTTTGATGAATTATGCCATATAGTGAGAGATCACAATGTCAAGCTTCTTGTACTCAATAAGCTTGATTACACCAATACTAGTACTAGTAATTAAAATTACAAGTTTTAAAGTATTCCAAATTAAAAATTTAAATCAAATAATAAAAATAATGGATATAAGATTATAATTAACATAGTATTACAACCTACAAATAGGCTTATACTATGTACTCCTCACAAGAGGCATTTATCACAATTTAAACCTCTTATAAAGTGTTACAAAATTTACTTGAGTGTGAATTTGTATCTCTCCCTCCACCACTAATAGTCAATAAAATAAAAAATTTACCTAATAGACATGATCACAATGCTTATTTCAATAATCATTGATGTGTTTTACATTCTAAAAACATATGTTTTAATTTAAGACATAAGTTACAAGATCTTATAGATGGAAAAACCATTATATTAACCGCATCGACTAAAAATTTACACCACGATTGAAGTGGAAACTATAATTCTAAAATGTTTAATAACCCATTTCTAAAGCATGAGGAAACAAAAAGTAACAATACTTCTAATGTACATCATACATACCATGCACATTCTCCTGCTAAGATGTATAATAATCAAATATATTTAATTATTTTCATGTTTAAGATTAGATTACCACAACAACCTATGATTACATTTGATAATAGTGAGATTATTGATGATCACTAAAACTTCCATGCTTAATTCATTTGAGATCACATCAGTGATCACCATATACACATTGTTATGGTTGAAAATGGTTCTAGTAAAATAAATTACACCATGACACTTCTTAAATATCTTAGATACACATATTAATATATAATATAATATAATATTTGTCAAAGGGTTTAATGGACATTTATAAGACACACTTAAAAGTATTGTACTACCTCCTTGGGTAGGCCCTATCATAGTTTCTTCTTTATGATTAATTAACTTAAGTAATGTTATCTTTGTTGTCTTGTTGGGATGACCTTGGATTTATAAGATACATATATCACCATCTACATTACATCGATGTATCGAGTACATACATTGTAAAATAGTAGTTAATAGTTTTAAGATTTAATATGAGTACCCTCTTCATCTAGTAGTATCCTTCCCCCACCCCACCACCATCATAGTTTTTTCAGATTTGAAGGTTGTCTTTGGCTAGTCTTCATCCTCTATTTGCACTTGATGGTATCCCAAGAATCCATCAGTAAATATGTATATTTCACAATTAGTGATGCCATCTAGGACCTCATCTATAAATGGGATTGGAAAGGGTTAGTAACACATGAAACATTCAAGAGTTGATACTCAATGCATATTCTAATGTGCCTATCCTTCTTTGTTCTAATAACCATGGGACTTACCTATTATTACTCTTGCACTAAATATATGATCCTTGAAGCTAGCATCCCATCAATTTCTATTTTTACCTTGGCATGGAGATTGGGGTTCATGCAGTATGGGCATTCATTTATGGGTCTCATGCCATATATTAGTTTGATTCTAATTTTACCTAGGGAAGGATGGGTGCCCTTCAGGTCCTAATAGTTTTGGGGGAATAAATCCTAAAATTCCTTCAAAAGCTCAACAATCCACACCATCTCTACTTTAGACCAATATGCACTTATAGTGGTGATCTTAGGTTTTCCCTCCATGTTGATGTCCACTTTCATGGTTTGAAGTGGCATGTGATATGGCTCATTTTGCACCTAATGGCAGTCTTCCACCTACCTTGTCCCTTTTATAGTGTCAATGTGTAGATGAGTAGGTACGTATTCATCTAGGATGATCTCATTTACTTGGTGCATGGCCCTTTTCTTTCCTACTAGAACCTTCTAGTTGCATTCCTTCCAAGTCTCATCATCTTCTTCATTTCAGTTTATATAGAGCACCTTATCTTTAAAGAAGGTGGGAAGAGCTAGTCCTTTCTCTGTAAAAATGTCCTTGAGATGCTCTTCTAGTATAGCAGCGTCTTCGAAGACTGCTCAATGTATGACCTATAAAGGCTCAAGCATCCTAAAATATTTAAAGGAAAATGAAAATGTGTACATGAACCTCTCATTTAGTGTATCCCAACTTGTCATATCCCTATGCATCTCATTTATTACATACCAAGCTTACCCCTAGGTTTTGAGGGTCCTATAAAACACATGCAGCCATAGGTTCTTGAGCACATTTTTCTCATAGCTAGTCCATGTTTCTTCATAGATGCGTATGTGGGCAATAGGGTTTGAATCACCTGAGTATGTTTTTATGTCTAAGTCCTCATTTATCTTACCAAACCTTATGATTTTTATGGCCTTAATGTCTTTCCATGTTGGTAGGCTAGCCTTGTGTGTTTCCCACCATCGCGCATCAATACTTTTTAGTATATGCACCAATGTGCCCATTTAATATACTTATTTTGGGATGCAAGACTCTAGGTCATTTACATATCTCTCGATAGGTCTACTTCATTCATATCTTGGAATGGTAACAAGTTTTCTTTTGGTTAATCAAAACACTCTTTTTCCAGTCACATTGGTGTGGGGAACCCATTTCTACATATTTTGCTCAACTTGGATTGGACCTTTCCTGACCAACCTTGGTGCCTTTGTGAAAACTTAACAGCACCTTCATCCATTGGTTTATATGCCTTCTCTACCCATTGGACTCATGTTATGTTTATTGTATCAGATACTAATTGGGTATCCTCCCATTTGAGCACTCTTTGATCATCAGGCTATAAAAACTCGATACTCTGCACTGTGTTATTGTATATGTGGTTGATCCCTTCCTCAAGGTCAATACTCTCAACATATTATGGTCCTTGACCTTTCAAATGGGGTATCACCACCTTCTCTTTCCCATTCTCAAAAGTCATCTAACACTTATTAAATTGCATGTCCCTATTATTCATGTAGCACCATGGTCTACCTAGGAGGGTTGGGTAATTATCATGCTCTACCAATTCTATTACTTTTAAATCATCTCAGAATGCTATGCCCATGATATCTATGATGTTTCCTTTCAAGACCCCAATAGGTTATGCTCTAGTTTTTTTTGCCATAAAAAAGGTGTGAGAAGATGGACTTAAGGGTGGTATTCCCATTTTTTCCCAAGTAGTTTTGGTCAAAATGTTGTAGTGGAAAGTATTAATTTCTTATCATAGTGCACATTACTCTCAGTAACTCACCCTACTAGTTCAACACTTTAAGATAACTAGGTGCAAGGCTTTTAGAAGTAGGTTAGGCACAAAATTTAGCACATCTCTACACTGGCATCCAATTCACTCAAGGTGAAAACCTTGAGTGCTCACTTGAAGTGTAGCAATGAAAGGATTTGGGCTTGCATTGGGCTAGCTAGAACATGATGCAACTTTGGTTTGATCAATGGGGCATGTCATGGGGATTCATTGACTCAAGTTTGTTTCAATGTGTAGGTTAACAATTTTTTCATGAGTTTAGATTTTAATTCTTAGTTATAGTGGTGCACATCTAGTTTAATAGTTGGTCTAGGCACTAACTAAGTTGAGATGTCCAGGTGATATTATTATTTTTTCTTGAGCTACTTGGCTCATTTAATTTGATAGGATCGGGCTCAATTTGTGCTTAGCATAAGCTAGGTCATTCTTAACTATGGATTACCATGCATCGTGATGGTCAACAATAATTGGCTTCATAGATCCTCACGTGACTTATCTAATTACCACTTATACTAGCAAAGAACATATATATCAAAACCATATTAAGTTTTTAAATATTATACCAGAGGGGGTATTCAACACATATTTCCTACTAGTGATTGGTTTCATTTGTATTTCAAAATGATAACTACAGGATCAATTTGGCCCTCAGCCTAATAGGATACCTTCATGCCATGTAACTCACATGCAAGCATAGACTAATCAAGGCTATGTCTACCAACTATAAACATAAGCTATCTTGGTTTGTATTCTAATTACATATGTGTCGGTCTTTTATATGACTCCTCATTATCATCATCATTGTTGTCTCTCCCCCCTTTATCTTAGAGGTCACCTTTTTAAATAGGTCATGGCCACCCTTTTAGCTAACTGGGTAGGCATGTGTTGATGGATGGTTAGGTGGAGTTAGTTCACTTATTTATTCCAACATTCATACCTCCATGCTCCTTAAGCCCCAAGCCACCATGTTCATACTTGAGAGTCATCCATATAAAATTAGGGTGAGAAGCAACTGCTTTTGTAAAAATTTTAAGTATTTGTAGGATTCTTCCAGTTACCATAACAAAGAGATAACCCAAGTAATTATTATATAAGATTCCTCGTGCCTAGTTTTGGCGTGTTGGTGCGAGAATACTACTTAGAAAAAAGGGTGCCAATAGCTCTACCTCACTATAAAATGGTATATTCAAATCTTAAAGGTCTATGGAGATTCATAGTTAATCATCAATCAAACCACTGATCATTATCAAAAAAGAGATGATAAACTTGTTCCTTACAAGAAAATTATTGATAACCTCAAAACACATTTTAAATCTCTACAATTTGATCAAGTTTCAAGAGAAAACAACAAATATACTGATGCAATGGTGATGATTGGTTCCATGATTCAAATGGATGGTAGTGACAAAGAGTATTATTTCCTAATTAAAAATCTTTTTCAGCTTGCACATATTATAATAGATTCAAAAAGGGTATACACCATTTCTATTTCTAATCCCCCACATGAGCTACCATGGTACCAAGTTATTTATAACTATTTCCATAGTCATGTCTTCTCCACTAACCTTTTCAACAACCAACAAATACTATTCATTCACCACTTAACATGTTATACTCTCTTTGGAAACATGATTTATTGTAAAGGCTATGATGAGATGTTTCTTTATTGTTTATCTTTGGGAAAATCTAAGCTAGCGCTAAAGGAGGTTCATGAAATAATGTGTAGATCCCACACTAATGGTGTATTCCTAGTAAAGAATCTCCTCATAATAGGCCATTATCAGACCAAAATGGATACTAGTGCTTTCAACTATGTGAATAAGTGTGTTCCTTATCAGCAACATGGCAACTTGATACATGCACCTTCTTTACCACTACATCCAATCATAATTCCATGGACATTTTCAATGTGGGGTCTCAATGTCATCAAGAAAATTAACCCAGCATCTTCAGATGGCCATAAGCACATTTTGACTACAACTACGTACTTTACCAAGTGGATTGAGGCCATTCCTCTCACTTATGTTACTAGGAAGCAAATAGACAAATTCATCCATTACCATATCATCTATCGATATAACATCCCGGCTCATATTATATCTGATAATGGTGGATCCTTTGTGAACCAAAATGTGAAATTTATTTGTGTGAAATTCAAGATCAAGCATAAAAAATTAACTCTTTATAACCCACAAGGCAATGGACAAGCTGAGGCATCAAACAAAACCATTATCGCCATCTTAAAGAAAATTTTGAATGATGTTGGCCACAATTATCACTTGCAACTCTTTCCTACCCTTTGATCTTATAGAACCAATCATTAAACCCAAACTAGAGCCACTCCATACTCCCTTGTTTTTGGCACGGAAGCTATTATCCCAATTGAGATTGAGATACCATCATTATGATTATCACTAGAGCACATTGAAGATGATGAAGACTATAGAGCCTCATGATTGCAAGAACTATAACTTCTTGATGGTAAACATTTGGTTATCTTAAAAAACATGCAGGCCTATCTATATAGATTACGAATAAGCTACAACAAATGTATTCTCCCTTGAGAGTTTGAGATTGGTGATTTGGTCTTGAAAGAGAACCAAAAAGACATGAATGTTGAATGAAAAAAGAAAGTTAAGTTCTAGCCTAATTAGTTGGGACCATATGTTTTCATGAATTAATATAGATCAGAGGTATATTAACTGGTTAAACTTAATAGTTAATATCTTCTATAGCCCATAAACATCATACACCTTAAGAGGTTCTACACATGAAAAACTTTGAATCATTGTCTACCATACCCCTGACTTGGGGGAAACTTGTGTGGAAGTAATTATTCTCACCATTTTATCGCACCCTAAACACATTTTATACTACCCTGGCCCACTCCTCATAAATCTAGATAGTGAAGGATTTGAATCGTTGGCACTTTGAACACATTTTATCCTATCTTGGTCTATTCTCCAAAGAAACCCATATTTTTTATCCCACTCTGGACCATCCATATGCTAGACCCTATTATTTGGACCGTTCTTCTTGAGAACCATATTCTTTGTTATGCCTTGGGCATGTTGTAAGATTGAACACTTTTTATCCCTTGACCAATTATGATCCTGATTATGTCTCATGAACATTTTGAACATCTTCAATGCTAGTTCTACAAAGCAGTTCAGCTAGGATAGTATTTTTTACTTTCTTCTATAGATATGTGAACTCTGACACCTTCTTACTTTAGAACCTTTACCACATTGTTATAGGTAAGTAAACATAGATAATTAATCATAGTTACTTCATGTTTCACACTATTATATATTAAATTTACTACTCTTTGTAGGCATTTATTGTCTTATCCAGATCTTTTCTCTCACCAATTTATGAGAATGGGCCATTATAGCCATCTTAGATGTTTTATTGGAACTTCTACTCTAGCACAAACATGTCCTTAACTAGCTAGTCCCACATTGTGCATATTTTATCCTGAAAACACCAAAAACATTAGAAATACTTTGAAAATACCAAAAACATCAAAACAGGATCCACAAAATAAAAAAATAGTGTCTCATGCTTTTACACATTTGTACATTCCTATCCCACCACAATACACTCTTGACATTTTGAAAGCATACTTTGTTCCACTGACTTTCCATATTGGGAGCATTTTATCCTACTGATCTTCTATTGATTAGTTCATCTTGTCCCACACACTTTCCATTTTACAAGATCATTATTTCTCATACCATTAGCTTTTTATTTGCAAGACCATTCTCTTTTGTTTATAATATCTTCCATTTCTTATATAACAACAATCATGTTGGTCTGATCATCATTTTTCTTCTATCCCATTTCCTAGGAGACCTACATTTGGCCTGAAGTTCATGTTGGAGTATGAATCTATAAAACTATGTAGATAGATTCCACTTATCTTGTGCATCTAGAATTAGCTCGGCCAACCCCTTCCTTTTTCTTATCTTTCATCATTTATTCTATCATTATTCCTATTTAATTAGGGAACAACTTTTGTTTTATTATTCTTTGTTACGTTGTGGTGGAAAGTAATGCTTCTACCATACATGCATGAATAATTATCTTTAAACTGTATTAACTTGTTTTTCATTTCTATGTATTTATTTGAGTTTTCTTGGTGTTTTGTTGTGTGTTCACACCTCTCCTTTTATTTCTTCTCCTTTTCTCTTTTTCTTACTTCTTACCTCATCTTGTTATTGTGTTTCCCTATATATTTTTACTTGTCTCTTTTATGTTTCAAAACATCTTGACGATTTACATGGATCTTGATTATTTATATCTTGGTCTCATGTTGTTAAGATGTTCTTGCCTTTTATCTTTAAACATTTTTGTCCCTCCTTAAGTCTTGATTGTTCATATCTTGATTGTTCATTTATGTTTATCTTTATGTATATCTTTGTTTTTTTCTTAAATGTAAATAGTTGTAGCTTTGGTTTTCATCATTGTTTAACCATTATCCTTAGTTATAGGTATTCACATTTGAATCAACTCCATGTAATTAGATGTTTCACATTTGTCAATAAGAAATACCATTATCCTTGGTTATAGGTATTCACATTTGTTCCAATTTCTTATTGACAACTCTTTTCTTTGAAAAGATGTTTCTTCACTTGAATGTCTCACTATTCCTTCTCAATCAAGGGTAAAATGTAGACATCCAATTTCTAACATCCTTTCTGTTGAAATTATCAATCTTACTCAAATAACACTCATATGTACAATTTACGTTAAAATTCATAAAAAATGTTAAATGTTTTGAGCTTGTCATTTATAAGTGTTGATTTAGGCTAATGTATCCCTAAATGGGGCAATACATTTTATGAGATACCTAACTTTAATCAATTCATTTCATGTTAAAATGACAATTTAGCCCTTTTGTGCTCTGGATCACTCTTTTCGTCTAATTCACTAGTACACATCACATATTTTTTTATTTTATGTCGACAACATCCTAAATCAGAATATGGTTTCAACACATCTAACATCACCTTCCAATTCTTCTCCAGTCAAATTACAATCTAGTAATATGACATTTTGATCATTTTGATTAATTGTGCACAACTTTTCAAATAAATGCACTAAACTTGATTAAACTTGTTTAAGTTAATTAATCCAAATTAAGAGCTTAAGAATTTCATGGAACTTATTGAATATCTCATTATTAGAAATTGATTATTGATATATGCATCACATAGTGACATCATCATGGAGTGGCATCTATAAGCCATAAATGAATAAAATATCAAGATTATGGGTCTCTCATGCCTTTTTCATTCCTCTTTATCATAAATCATTATGAATATATTTATGAGTTTAATTCTAAATATTAGATTAATCAATGACCGTACATCTCAATCTCGAAATAGATAGTCATGGTTGATCCTGAACCATTTTGAAAATGTATAAATAGAAGAGCCATAAACATCATTTTGAAACTTGATTTGTGCAATGTTATAATCTTGAATTATCTCCACATCCTTTTTTTGTCATTTTTTATCATTAGCAAGCTCTATTTGATAGGCTATATTAGATATTTCATCTACGTTGAGCCTAGGTTATGCAAAGAATTCTTGAGGAATTAGAAGAGTTACCATCATTATTTACAAATAGAAGAACTATTGTTCAACGGAGAACATGCTTTTGAGTTGCACTTGTATGGTGAATCCACTTGGGAAGGTAATAGGTGTTACTTTCTTTTAGTTATTTCTTGTTATCTTTTGTGATTCATACATCAATAAATATGCTAATTTGTGTTATGTCTTTAATACATTTTTCATGATTTTTTGACTAATGCTTGACTAACTTTCTTTGTAATCCTCTCTATAGTCTTTATGCAGGATGAAGCAGTATTGGCTTATGAGTCATGAAAGCTTAAGTAATATTAGGTGAATTATGCCCCTCATGACTTAGAGCTTGTAGTGAATCTTCACACTTTACAAGTGTGGTAGGATTATTTATTAGGAAAACCTTTTAAACTCAAGACAAAAAACTTGGGACTCAAGTATATTTTGACTCAAACTAATTTGAACACACTCCAAAGACATTAGCTTGAGTTTTTATCTAACTATGACTTTGATATCAGTTACATCAGGGCCAAAAAAAATAAAATAGTAGATGATCTTAGTCACATAAGGTATATTGTAGCTATATCTACTATTAGAAGTACTTTTAGGGATTATTTGATTGATTTTCCTTTGAAAGATAAATTTTATTATCAAGTTATGAAATTATTTTTGGAAAATGCTAGGAATCCTTGGTACAAAGGATTCAGTTTGGAGAGTGATAGTCTTTTGAATTACAATAAATGGGTGTATGTGTAAGATAGAGAGAATGTATGGATCACAATGCTTAAGGAGTTATATAATACCCCTTATTTAGGACATCCATGTATAACCAATCTCATGGCATATCTCAGACCATTGTATTTTTGGAAAAAAATCAAGAAATATGTGGTAGATTATGTGTCACATTGTCTAGAGTGTTAGTGAGTGAAAGTTGAGCATGTGCATCCAATTGGATTATTATATCCACATGATATTCTAGAATCAAAATGATAGGTGATTAGTATAGACTTTGTCTAAAAGTTTCTGATGTCATAGAATATGCATGATATGATCTTGATAGTTTTTGACAAACTAACCAAGGTAACTCACTTCAGACCATGTAATTTGATAAATGATGTACCTACCCTTACAAATATATTTGTGAAGGAAGTGTATAGGTTGCATGTTTTCTCAGAGAAGATCATTTTAGATCATGATCCAAAGATGACTTAAAAGTTTTAGATGACTTCAAATTCAGATTTGGGTATGTAACTTAACTTTAGTATGGCTTACCACCTAGAGACTGATGGTCAGACTAGAGAGTCAATCAGGTGCTTGAAAATCTTCTTTAAATGTAATGCATGGATAATTAGTATAAGTATGATGATTATCTTCCATTAGTTGAGTTTGCATATAATAACTCATATTAGTCTGCATTGAAAAGACACTATTTGAGGCACTTTATGGGAGAGAGTGCTTGATTCCCATTTGTTGGGATGAGTTAGACGACATGGTAGTCTTTGGAACCAATATTCTCTTAAAGATGGAAGATAAAGTTAGACTGATCAAGAAGAGATTGGCCAAGGCCAATGATAGATAGAAGAGTTATGCAAATCTAAAAAAATATAGAGACACTTCATAGTTGGTGATAAAGTGTTTTTGTGAGTAAAACCACAAAATAGCTTGATTAAATTTGAGAATTATGTAAAATTGTCACTGAGATATGTGGGACCTTTCAAGGTATTATAAGTGTTAAATCCTATTGCGTATAGGCTTGTATTACCACCAAACTTAGCTCTTTTACATAATGTCTTTCATGTATCATATCTTGAGAAATATATACCTTATCCTACACATGTGTTAAATTGGAATGCTTTGTAGGTTCTAGATCCTAAGGTAGTCACGGTAAAACTAATTAGGATAATTGACACACATAAAATCTATTTATGTAACAAAGAGATGTCATAGTGCAAGGTCTAATATGACCAATAATTTAATGATAGTGTTACATGGGAGGACTATGATGAGTTTTTAAAAAGATTTCCATATTTATTTGATTGATTAGATACTATTATGTTATTTTATTTTAATAGAACAATATTTTATTTATAATCATATGTTTAAATAATAGTCATCCATGACAATGACTATCTTTAAGGAGGACGAATGTTACATCCTGATTCCTTGTTAAGCTAACTATTTGACTATTTATAGGTAGTTATGGTAGATACACATGATATTGATATATTTTTTTATTAAGCTTAGTATTATGTTATTTTTAGATATTAGTATGTTGGTTAATTATATGATAATTCATGATTTCTTAGTATGGGATGATTTATGTATGCATTTACATTTTCGAACATATTAATGAATTATTATAGTCATATATTATTGCTTATGATTATCATGTGAAAAGGTTTAACTACCTATGTGTTTTGAGGTGAATGTAGGATGTTTATTCCCTCGAATGTGCTAAAGGGAAAGCATCATCAAAAGGGTGGTGTAGATGGAGACGTCGTTGGTCGTTAGAATGTTAGCAAAAATTTGCACACACCACGATAATTAGTCATGTTAGAATGCATTTAAAAATGATTGTATTGGTGTTTGTTTAAATTGCTTATTTCTATGGTTGCTTGAGTAGGAAAACTATAGGAATAAAAATCTCTTATGTGGTTAGCCTAGTATGTCATTGTTATTTTAGAGGTAAAATTAATTAATATAAAATTTAAATTTGAATTATATTATTATTTTTCTAATAAATTATCAGAACATGATTTAATACTAAATAGGCTAAATATGAAATTAGAATTTCATAATAAAATATAAAAAGGGAAAAAAAAATTAAAAACAGAAAAAGAAAATAAAATTTAGGAGAAAAAGAAAAGATATAAAAGAGCCTAAAATATAAAAAGAAAAACTGAAACTAAAACAAAAAGTTGGAAGATAAAATTAGCATTTATTGTTCTATTTAATAGATGACAAGAAAGAGTTTTGAAATAGCTTAAGCATTGGAAAGGAGAGAAGGAAGAATAAAGAGAGGAGATAATAGACATAGAGAATAAACCCACGTGGTTTAATAGTAAGTGATGTATAAAAATTCATTATTATATTGATGGAATAACACTCTTGATCAATAGATAATAACATCTTGATCCAAAACGTAGGAACTATTATTGAAACAAGATTGGGTCAAAAACTTTAGTTGTTGATATTATCTTTCTAAACTCTAGTTATAGATTTAAAACCATTATATTAATTTTAGATCGATTCTGGTCAGGACATTATGCTTTTGCTTCGGATTTCCATATTTTGTTGAATTCAGATCGCCAGTCCAATCTGAAATGTCTTAATAAAATCCTTATCCAAAATATCGGCTAAGCTTTAGAACTTTCTCGTAGAACTTTGGAAAATATATTAGATTATGTTGGTATGGTTATATTTATTCTAAATAAATATCTGAATAAGTTTTGTATATAACTTTATCATAATATTTGAATAAAATCCTTGTCCAAAAAGCTTTATGCGTTAGGATAAAAAGAATGGTGTCCCGTTCCTGGGCTTCACACTAAAACAATAAATTAACTAATTCCCATGTGGCATCAATATTTAATGTTCAGATAAAATTTTCATCTGATAAACTCCCTAATTTGGTATTATACAGATCTGTTGGTGAACTTAAAATGAGAAAAAATTGTCTTTATCTTTCCATGAAGGAGTAAAACTGCAATTGAGTCCTTAAGTGTCTCATATTATAATTACAAATTTATGTATTATAATTAAAATTTTCTGAATCCTTAAGTGTCAACCCAGATCTGGGGAGGCGCTATTAATACTTGGCATCATTTTGTATTAAAACCTTCTTTCATTCATAAAAGCATCGAGCCTATTTAAAATCCGTTTTCAGTTTATAAAAGTGTTGATTTTATTTAAAACTTTTATAAAAGCGTTGAGCTTTCAAAACTTCCATGGAAATTGTGAGTTGAAATTTTTTGGTATTTGGATATTCCTTTAGGTGTCGACCTATATTTCTAATAGATTCTAAGTGCATCAGGCCCATTGTTTTAGCTATGCAGCCTTATTATGTGTCTTTTAGTGGATTATACCAACTTCCATCTCAGATATACAATTGTTGGAGTAATAAAATTCTTTACCTTTTTAGAGCTCATTTTAAATCAGATTATTTGGGGTGCATATTTATAATAGAGAACAAAATATTAAGCGGATCAATTATTTAAGTTTGAGAAACAAAGCAATAAACTGAGTGCTTTATTAAAATTGGGGAATGAATTAAGAGTTAGGTCGATTTATAATCTGTGACTTAATGTATTAAATCGATTTATTATCCATAAAACTAAAACACTTATTTTAGCACACCATGTTTTATAAAAAGATTCATATGATTAGAAATCTTAAACAACTAATTTGTAAGTGATATTGTCGATACTATTAAGCCAATCAAATTACACTAAGTTTATAAGAGTACATTGGGATGTGTACCATTATAAATAGACTTATAGAGAAATATCTACCCTTTTAATTTTAGTGGGACTAAAAGATTAAGAGAAAGGATGGATTTGGAGAATAAGACTTAAGAGTTTAAAATATCTTTCCAAGTATATTTTAATAGGTCAATTTAGAAATTATGAAAAGATATATAAATAAAAAAAGATTATAATAATATTATAATTTTAAATAGTCATAAATTTATTTCATTATCAGGGTTTTAAAATATAAATAAAAAATAAGAAGATGAAATATCTTCTCTTTGGACATCGGTAGTATTTTTTGAAAAGATTGTTCTTATTTGATCACTTTATAGTGAAACTGGGGAGGTTTCCTTAACTTGTTTTGCATAATGACTTAAATTGTTTTTCATCTAAATTTTGTAGTCATAAATTCTCCTAAAAATTACATTTATGAATATTGCCCGAAAAGTGCAAAACTTGTGTGAGAGTAATACTAAAGAATTAAATTCTTAGGTGTAAATTGAAGTTGAATAGGTTTACTTCTTTGTCTCATGGAATATATTTAGAAGGATTATAAAAACTCCTTAAATATGGAATATGACAAGTAGAATGTTAAAAATAAGTTATGTCTATGGGGTTTATTCATGAAAGACATATAAATTGGAAAAATGAAAAAAATTGAACTATAGCTTATTAGACCTCAAAATAAACCAAATGGATAAATTAGACCTTATGTGTTACGAGATAAGCATGGGTTTTGATTTTATAGTGAATGTCTATAATGAATGTTTCCATATATTCTTAAATGTTTTATGAGTTGAATTTATTAGTTATACTAGTAAGTGGTAATATAGATTGCCATAAGGTGTAGAGAATTAGAAACCATTTTTCTGTTCAAAATGTACATTAGATTTGAATGTTTACCCAGGTGTTATGTTGATGATCATTATTTATAATATGGATTAGAATATAATGAAAGATTCATGCATATGTTAGATGGAATTAGTATATGGTGTTATCATTCCTATTTATAGCATATCTTGTGTTGCATTTGTTAAGTAGAATGTAAGTTATTGAATCTTAACATTGAATTTATGTTTGACCAAAATGCATTATTAATGCATAGTAAGGAGTGACATGGACTTCACTGACTTACTAGCATTATAATGTTAGATGAATGTATTATGATCAAGTGGTGTGCATGAAATTGATAGATCTATAGATCATTTTATATTATTATTCATAAAGATTTGGCCAAAGTATATTTAGTGAGACAATATCATTCATAGGTATGATTTACATTTATGTGCAATATCTTGTAATAGATTATGTTTTATTTGATACATTGCATGTTTAGTTAGTTAGAAATCATACAACACATGGGTACTAGCTAGTCTCTCTAGATTCTTGCACCGTCACTATCTACCCATCCATGAAGGGAAGGCCATTTCATAATGGGATAGTGTAGGGGATCATTGTTCCATGGTTGGTGTGTAAAATTTTTCAAATGATGCTCTCCCTCCCTACAATAATACTACTTATCATGATGACACTTGAGATTGCCAAAGATACTTGAAGTTCAGGAACTAAGCTCTGAGATAGCCAAATATCTTATTTGTACATTGTAAAATATTGTATTTGAAATTAAATAATTATAATTTACCATTGATTCACATTGACAATGGTTATTATGTATTTGGTTAATCTTAAAAAGTAATTATTACTTTATTTATTGAGTTGTCATAATCTTATAATTTAGAGATATGTACTCATATTGTATTATGAATTATTATCATAATTGTACATGATTAATTTAATTATCTATGTTAGAGTCTTAGGTTGTAGTCTATTTTTACATGTGTTATTTTTAAATTAAAAAAAATTATTTCAGTGTTTTATATGTTCTTTCTTCATTAGTTGTACTACTTGGTTGAAGAAGAGTGTTGGCATGTATCAACAGGAAGTTTTTAAAGTAAGAAAAGGTAGGCTCAAGGTAAGGGGGAGTTTATAATATCTTACCAATATGGTGTTCTCTTATTTATTATCTTTTTGGGTCCTTAGGATCAGTTGGTGCCCACTTTGTTATTATGTTAAAGGGGAAGAAAGTTCCTATGTTGAGAGTGCTTGAAGAGAGGGAAGGAAGGTGAGTTGTATATTGTATTATGATAGGTATTGACATATGAAAAAGGAGGAGATTATTAGAGAGTTTTAAATTATTTCATGGTGATGTCATAGATGTGTCTAGGTGAGTGGATGAAGTTTCTTGATAGTCTAAGTGATAATGACAAAGTGTGCAATGTGTTTGTCCTAGTATGCTTAAAGGAGGCCTAGTTGATATTCATTTTTGTCATAGCCAAAGATGTTCAAGGATGATTATGGTGATTTACACATGTACATGGGGTCCTATATGAGGGTTTTTATGCGTTGAGTGCTTGTGTACATAAGTGTATTTAATCTAGTTGATCAGTTTTTTATCTAAACATTTTGGGTCTAGTGGTAGAAAATTTGAGTAGGCAGTTTACTGACATTATAATTACCACATATTGATGAGTCATGGGGAGTTGGTCATATCTTTATGATCCCATTAGTCCCAAGTTTTTATGGTCTAAACCTCAATTCATGTGGTAAATCTCAACCAAAGATATGTGTATACAAAGGTGGGTTCCTAGGGATTTTGATAGTGTTTGCTATGTTCAAATAGAATTGAGTAAGCAATTTGATAACATCATATCAAACACATATGAAAGTTTCAAGATAAAATTGATATATGGATTAATTCCAATATGAGAGAAGATCTTATGCACTAAATTTTAGGTCATGTGACTAGGCATGATAAAATATATACAAGTGCAAAGTTGGGATGCTAGGTAGTTTGACAATATTTCCCATACTTGGCCAAATTTGCATGTGGAAAGAAAAGCTAAGTAAAAATTTTGATGTAGTCATATTTTGAATGTGTGATAATTTTATGATGAGTTGATTATATGGGTTTATTAAATTTTATGCCTAGTTGATATGTACTAAATGTTAGGTCATGTGATAAAGTGAATTAAAAGATATGAATGTGCAAAGTTAGCCTTCTAGGCAGTTCTAAGCATAGTTGGCTTTGTGGCAAAAAAATATGAGTGAGAAAATTAATGACATTATATCTCACATGCATGAGGGTTATAGGAGTATATTGATATGTGGTTGGATTATCCTATGTGAGGAGACCATATGATCCAAGTTTTAAATCATGCATCTTAGCGTAATAAAAATTATTAAGGTCCAAATTTGGCCTTCCAAGTAGATTTCAATGGTTCCCATAGTTGATTTTACAAAAGATAAAGATCAGGACCAAATGAAGATTTGATAATGAGCGGGTGTTTGTATAAATATAGATCAATTATGCATATTGAGAAAGATGAGTTCAAAGTGTTTGATGTTTAACACTAAGAAAAGGTAAAAGATAAAGATTTAACAACAAATAGGCATTTGTACAGATTGATCAAATGGTGATTGCTATAAGATAAATACTAAGCTACTCCACAAAGATCAACGATGTGTATGTGGTCAGGATTGAAATATTTCATGAGATGAGGTCAATTTTTGAAATTTTAACATTTGGGTAGTGGTGCACTACGAGTTAAAGTTCGAATAAGATCAATAGTGCATGATTGTTCTAAGCAGTGAAGACGTGAGATGATAGCATTGTGTTCAAGGTTTAACTATGAACATTTGCATTTAATAAAGGAAAGACTAGTTTTTTTATTTTTGATCTATATCTTTTGATACAAATAGAATTTTCTTATGATGTAAAAAGAGAATTTATAAAGGACTCCAATATGCATTTAGTAATATAGATTTGAAGGTCTGAAAGTGTGTATAATAAATGTTATGAAGGTTAAAAATTGACTGTGTGTTTGAACATGAACTATAAGTGACTTAAAAATCATAATTGAGATTGTGTTGATGTTATTTTAATGTTTTATAATGTCTTGTCTATTAGAGAGTGTTATAGAATGCATGAGGATCATCTATATGGATTTTTTAGGTGTGATCAATCTATCTTGAGTATGAACAATTCTTAATAAGTTACGTGTGTGTTTGTTCATGGTGTTCCTATGTACAATTTCATTTTTTGAGTTGATTGAGCATACATAGAGGTGATTAGAGATGATTGTGATCATTTGAATTTATTGAAGGGGTCATGTGGAGTGGACCTATACATTTGAAAATAGTCATATGTTCTTGGTTCATATAAAGAAGTTTCAATGAGGTGAATGGGTGAATACCAAATGTCATTTTGAAAGCTATAAATAAAGGCTTGAGAAGCCATTCATAATATGGAATAAGAGAGCATGATTTGTAACTATCATATGTAGATTAGAAGAGCAAAGGAGAGAAAAGAAAGACATATTGTAATGTGTTATCATTTGTTGAGAAAGCAATATAGAGAGATATTTTTCTAGTATACACAAAATATTTATGCTCTTGTGGGTTGGTACTCATGAATAATTTCTATGTTGGTGCTTAGCAAAGGGTTTGGTGCTCCTGCAAGTTGGTGCTTGCAAATATTATAGTTTGAGTTGGTTCTCATTCATATACTTGACATTATTTTTTGTGGTTTTTACCACCTTGGGTTTCCATGTTATATCTATTGTCTCTCTCTATCTTGTGTGGTGTTTATTGTTTTAGTTTTATTGGATATCTTGAATGTATGGTTAAGTGGAATTTGATTAAGTGAAAGTTTATAAAATATATGATATACTAATTCACCTCACCCCCCTACCCCCCACCATTCCCCCCTGCCCCCCTCTTAGTATATCCCATGATTAACACTTAAGTGGTGGTGCATTTTTCCTTGGAAATAGACTTGTTTCATGGATGAGAAAAAAGTAAGAGTCAATTACTCTTTCTATAGTAGAATCAGAGTATGTAGTAGCAGTGGCATGTTACACTCAAGTCTTGTGGATGAATCAAACACTCAAAGAAATCAAGGTAGAATACAAAACACCTATCTATATTATTTTTGATAATTCAAGTTCTATAAATATATCAAAGAATCTAGTGATGCATTCTAGAACCAAGCACGTATCAATCAAATATCACTTCTTAAGAGAGAAGGTTGCAGATCAAGAGGTCATAATGGAATATGTGCCAACTAAGGATCAAATTGTAGAATATTCAAAAAAATTCTTCCCAAGGAATGTTTTGAATATCTAAGATAAAAGCAGGGGGTTTTGGCTCCTACACCACATCACTAAATCCTAGTGATAGGGTATGAGTCCAGGGGGAGTCATATAGAAGCTTTATTTATCCTTGGAAGAAGATAAAAAAAGGCAACTCAGGTATGCATATTATTGAAAAGTTCTAATGAGTTGACAGTGGTACATTATTGAAAAAACTCCTTTATTTGATAAAAATGGGAGACACATTTGGACAAATAATTATAGAGAGTCCCTTTTCCATTGATGTCAAAGGGGCAGAAAAGGTGCAAATGCTCTTTGTGGAAAAAGTAGAGTAATTGTTCAAGTTTAGTATTAGGAAAATGTGCCATTGCCTAAGGGGGAGAAATTTTGGTATGAAAAACTTCAGCTCATACTCATCCTAATATAATACAAGTAATGTTAGAGAAGGAGCAAAATATTAGAAGATCAAAACATTTAGTTTGCCATCAATGACAAAGGGGGAGATTATTGGAAATATGATTATCTTTGATGTCAAAAGGGACATTATGAGCATCTAATTTATGTTCAAGACTATATATTTTGATTATAAGATATGTAAAGGATCCTCTCAAAGGTCAAATATTATTGTAATTCTTATGTGCATGAATATAATCCATCTTGTTATTCACATTGATCATCTAGACATTTTGATTCTATAACAATAAAATATGAGAAGGCATTTTACTGACATCACAATTTTCACATGTGAATGATTATGTGGGATATTTTAACATGGTTATTATCACATTAGTCTTTAGTAGTTATTTAGTAAATCTTAGGTCATGTGATGTAGCATGACAAAATATATTCTTGATCAAAGTTGGGCTCCAAGCCATGTTGATAGTGTTTTCCAACATAGTCAAATTTAAAGATTGCAAGAAATATATGAACATGAATTTTCATGATGTCATATCTTGTACATATGAACGCTTCAAGAGAAAATATACATATGAATGAAATCCCCTATGTAAGAGGGTCATATGTGCTAAATTATAGGTCATGCGACTAGGCATAAAAAGAGTTATGCAGTTGCAAAGTTAGCCTTCCAGGCATATTGAAATGGTCTCCATTATCAAAATATACACAAGTTCATGATAATTTGTCATGTTTTTACAAATATATTTTATGGACATTTGTAAATGAAACAAATAGAAGATCTCTTATGGGTTTTTCAAAAACATCTTGAATATGTGATCTATAAATTCAAATGAGAAGGAATGAGCTCAAAATTATATTATCTTTTATCTTAGACAATATAATATTTCTTATTTAAACCCTAAGGGTTTATGTCATGGTATCAACAAGAATTTTCTAATGTGAAGTTGTCTAGTTATATTCTATACCTATTATCTGAAGCTATAACTTAAGCCTTTGTCAATGTTGTAAAACCAACCCCTTGATCTAGTAATTATCAGTTCGAGCAATGATAAAAGGACTTAATATTTCCTAAGTCTTAGACTTTATATTATGTCCCATTTTTATCAATATTTATCACTTCATCATATGTAGATAATCTAATGAAGTGTAACAAAGTTAAATTGTTAAAAGGAGATTTGAGTAAATGCATAAGTGACAAGTGTCACATTCACGGAGCTTGTTAGATAAAGACCCAATGAGTGTAATCTTGTTAGAGTTAATGATTGATCTTGTCAAAAGATATAAAGATGGGAGGGTGATCATATAAAGAAGATAAAATAGAGTAAGTAGACTCAGATGGAACAAAGTTCTTAAAGTTTATTGACATAATGGTGAGGTAAAGACTAAGCATGTTTGAGAAGATCAACAAAGTGAAAGTGATCTAAAGACAAAGGAATAAATGAGATCGATAAAGAAGCTCAATGTTTAACATCTAGATAGAGATAAAAAAACATACATGTTTGAATATCAAATGACATATAGAAGTTTGGATCAGGAAGATCAATGAATACATTTTAAATTTAACTAAGATAAAGTTTGGAAGCATACAGGGATCTAATGGATATCATGCTATTATCATAATGTGATCAAATGGATGTGTTTTAAAGTTGAGACATTTAGCTATAGATCATCAGATAGTGGTTCCAAACTAAAGATCAATTTTCAACATTTAAATTAATGTTTAGTCTAATGGTCAGTTGCATGAACATGCATGAACTTGCATGTAAGTTCTATATCACAACATAATCAATGAGATTGATTGATCTAAATAATAAAATCTATATAAATGTGCATGTGCATCAAAACTAGATTCTAAAAGACTCTATAGATAGTAATGAGATCATAAAATTATGATGGTGTTGCATGAAATTAAGATGCTAGAAACTTACAGTTCAAGTCATAATGAACTAAAGTCTATAATTGGCATGATGTGTTATAGTCTGAGTATGAACACACAAAAGATATGAAACCCTATATCAATTATTTAAATATATGATATCTAGGACAAATAAAGTTGGTGAAGCTATTAAATTATGTTAAAATAGAAAATATAGAGACACAAAGGAGTAGAGTTTGAAAAAGATGAAATATGTCAAATAGAGAGATATATAGACATAAAACTAGAGGGATATAAAAGGGCATAGAATAAGAAAGGGACAAATATAATGTGCAAAGTATGATCAGTTTTAGAATAGACTTGTAATAAGGAACAAATATTTAGATTCATGTATGAATCTAATTTGTAAGTTGGAGTTGTAGATCCATAGAAGAGTCTGATAGTTTAGTGCCATTACCTAAGCTGAGTGGGTGCTCAAATTAGGGAGTGTGTGCTTCCTTAGAGTTGAAACTCTTAAATCAAGGGATTGGTGTCTTTTTAGGATTGGTGTTCTTAAACATTGTAACTAGTGAGGTTCCTTATTATGAGGATATATTATAATGGTAGTTTCTAGTAGCTATTCTCATGGTGCGTTTTCCCTTATTGGGTTTTCCACGGTATATCTTGTGTTATGTTTTTTTGTGTGTTTGAGATCTCTGCATATTTGATTTGATTAGCATATATCTTTCATTTTGAATTAAAAGGTTTTGAAAAGAGCTAAGTTTTTTAATATATTATTTTAACCCCCTCTCAATATCTAGTTGTGTTCCAACAATGACAAACTACTCCTAGAACTCTCACACATGTGAGATATATTGATATTAAAATACTCACTAAGATGTTTTTACCAAAGATCCAACTATGTCAAAAACTTTTTTGGAAGGCCAACTTTGAACAGGCATATATTTTGACATGCTTTAGTATATGACTTGAAATTTAGTGAAAATAAACTAGGCTCAAAACTGAACAAAACCATATGATGATATTTTTCTAAAACATCCACACATGTAAGATATTCCATCATCAAAATTCTTACTCAGCTCTTCTTCCCATATTGAAAATTTAGGTTAAGTATGAGAAAACAATGTCAAAATGCCTGGGATCCCAACTTTGTACCCACATATATTTAATTGCACTTAGGCACATAAACTAAGATTTAAAAAATATATATGAGGGACTAATGTTATCACAAACATATGACCAAACCCTCCTGACTCATCCACAGATAGTAATGGTGATGTTAGAAAACTACCTACTTAGATTTTTTGCCACTAAACCCAAACTATCTAGATGAAAACTATGGACTACTAGATTAAATCCACTCATGAACACAAGATCTCTAATCATCATTGACTATTGATAGGACCCATTTCATATGCTCAAATCATCATAGTCATCCTGAAACATCTCTAATCAATCTAAAATTGAAGATCAACCAAGCTTCCTTTAAGCACACTAGGACAAGAACATTGCACACTTTATCATCATTACTTAGTCTATCAAAGCACTTCATACACTCACAAAGACACCTCCATGACATCAATGAAAAATCTCTAACAATATCCCCTTTTGTCATTGATGTCAACAAACATCATTTAGCTCACCTTCTTTCTCTTCAAGCACTCTCACAATAGGAACTTTCTCCCCCTTTGACACAATGATAAAGTGGGCACCAATTGATCTTGAGGAATTGAAAAGACCATAAATAGGAAAGAAATATCTTATAAATATGATACAAACTCTTCTTTACCTTGATCCAACCTCTTCTTTCCTTGAAAACTTCCTCTTGCTCTATGCCAACACATTTCTTCAACCAAACACTATAACCAATGAATAAAAAACACAAAAAAGAACTAAAATCTGATGGAACTCACCAAGAAAAATTTAATAGTGACTTCCACTAATATTTATAAATCATTTCACCTTTTAATAATCTTTGTATCTCTATACATCATGAGGAACCACCATATAGACTTACTATCCTTTTTTCTCAAACCACCTCATGGACCACCAACATAACTTCATGCCACATACAAAATAGGAAACATGATCTTAAAAAATCCTAAGAACTCACCTTGAAATTATTACACCTTTCCCTTTTGGAAACACTAAGCAAAAACATCAAATCTTCATATTAGGCATGCCTAGATTCCCTGTAGCCCTACATAGAACTTGTAGAGCCCACATCTTTCAGTATACATACCATCAAGACCTAAAATTTCATATCTATAGTAATATTATATGTCCCCTTAAGTTAAATAAATTTCATTACATAGCTCATCCTATGTAACATACTTCCTTCATAAACCAACTTGTCAATTAGGCCTCCATCTTTACAAAAACATGAATAAATTAAAAACCATAAACCTTCAAATCTTTTTGAAGTATGATTTGACAACCAATTTATCCCATTCAACCTATTAAGAATAATTAGACCTCAAATCATAATGTATACCATGTTTATAAAATATCCCAAAACCCTAGGAACTCAAAACAAACAAGGTCAACAAACCTCTTTTTGGTAAATGCACACCTATGAAACTTATTGCACACCTGGAGACACCTATCACACACTTCTGGACCAATATTTAATTTTTCACATCTCTGGGAACCCATACATCCTATAACTTATTTTATGACCTACATACTCTTAAGCAAAAATTGGGAAACCTGAGAGAAAATAAAAATCTCCAATTGCACATAAAAGATATTCAAATCTTGAAATCACATGGAACTCATCTCAAATAAGTGCATAGACCTTTTTAAGCATCAAACTCTTTTTTAACATTGTAGCAATATTATTAGGCCACCTGGAAGCACCCATTTTAATCCTATAGACTAACCATATATAGTTATGACATCACTTTGACATCACCACAACATACCTTCCACCTAGACATACTTGCTACACTTGAAAACACTTATGTATAGCCTTATAAGACAATTTTAATAACACAACAACAACACTTTCTTCTCCACTAAAATGATTCTATTAAGAAGCATAGATAGAGACATCATTTGCATCATAATTCTCTAAAACAAAGTGAAGCTAGGAGTGGTCCACATCTCCTCAGTAACCATTGGAATTGTCTTATAGCTATAAGACTTCTTGCTATTGTTCTTATTCTCTTTAGTCTAAACCATGAAAACTGGTTCTTTTTTTATATCATTCTCCTTCTCTTTTAAGATAGGATTGACAACATATGGAGTAATTATGGAACATTGGCATACCTTTTATTTTGAAGAAACAATGTTGCAGCTTGTAACCTCATCACTAGGTACTATCAATTGATGTTATTTACATGAATCTTTCTTAACAAAAATAGGATGTTCACTTGGATATGTACACATCTTAAGACTAGCCTTAAGCAGTCCTTGGTCTTCTCCTTTACAATATGAGTAGTCAATGAGAGCTCTTGGTACTCTTCACCTTTTGAAGAATTTTCCACCATGGAAAATAGATTACTTAGACCTACAATATCATAATGACTCACAGATACCACCTTTGGTTTATATGATTAAACTTGCCTATTTCCTTACACTCTTGGAGCTTGATTGAACTTATTCTGATTTGTAGATGTTTACTTATAGAATCTATCAATTTGACATCTTTGTTCATAGATGTAGTAGACCATACTCCTTAATGGAAACTTAGATTATCTTACATTATTTGGATAATGTGTTTGAAAATATCCCACATCATGACATTTGAATCACTCAGCCTTTCTTACTCCTTTTGACTGATTACCCCCATCATAGTCTTATGTAAACTCATTCTTAATAGATCTTCTATATTCTCTAGCTCTATGCCCAAACTGATTACAATTATAAAAATAATCATTGAAATTTGCATACCTCATGGCATTTGGATATCTGATATGATTTGTATTCAATCTATTTTCACCATCATTCCTTGTTTGATGATTTGTCTTCGAATGCTAATTATCCTTGTTCACATTATTCTTCATCTTGTCTTGAGTTGCAGTCTTTGGTTCTTCTTTGTATCCAAGACCAATCTTATCACTTGCATGATTTTGATCATTTATAATGT
>JARHVA010004768.1:1167500-1325000 GCA_037957365.1 Torreya grandis | reverse complement strand
TATCCTAGGATAATTTACCAAAGCTTTGATACACAATATAAAACACTTATTCTCAAAATGAGTAGCGATAGGGAAGGATTTCAATGAATAATAATTTGGAGCTCTTTCCCATTATAGTTAAATATTATCCAATTAGAGCATATTATGAATAAATGTGGGGTATTAATATTTAAGGTTAATAATAGGCAATGCTACTGACTAACCACATATCTCTATATATCATTATTTGGTATAAGAGTAATAGGGATATCAAACCTAGATACCAAACTAGGTAACCCAAAGGTGATTAATATTTATTAATATTAGAAAGGATGTAGATACAATACATTAAGAGGATCATGATATGATTTTCCATTAAGAGGCTAAATGATATGCCCTAGTTCCATACTTATGGGTGATAATATATGGTTCTAGCCAATTTGGAGAAAATTTTCCCGTTTTACTTTTTCCATAATAGTTACACGGTGATTTTCTTTGAAGACAAGGTTGCCAATGTTAAATTGTCATTTTTTAAATGTTTATTATAGGTGCATTTAATTCATTCCTAATATACATGTAAATAGTAAAGTGCATCCTAGTGATGCTCATTTTAGAGTTCAAGTTGGGTTAATCATACCTGATAAAAGTCATCCTTAAAAATGATATCTTTCAAGTAGTTGTAAAGCGAAGTAATCTAAACTTTGAGAGGAAGTATAACTTTAGTACCATAGATTAGGGAGACAAGAGTAGTACTTGTAGGGGTTCAAATAATATTTTGATAAGCCCATAAGGCATAGGGAACATGAAAATGCTCGTTCTTGCTTGCTTCATTAATGACTTTGGTTAGGATTTTGATAAGAGTCTTCTTAGATGCATCATCGTATCCATTAGCTTGAAGATAGTAATCTAAGGAAAAACTAAGCTAAATGTTAAAGGAATCACAAAACTCTTGAACCTTTTTATTATTAAAATAATTTTTGTTATCTATGATGCTCTTATGAGGGATGCCAAAGCGACAAATGATATGTTGAGTAATGAATTTAAAAAAATTATCTATTTTAGTTTAGATAAGGGGGATAACCTCCACCCACTTAGTAATATAATCAGTGGCCATAATGATAAACCCATGATATTAGGATGATTTAGGATTGATTTGACCTATAATATCAAGTACCCACTGGGAGAAAGGCCAAAAGTCCTGAACTACCTATAATGCTTGGCTAGGGACATGGGATAAGTTGGCATGGTGTTGAAACTTGATACATTTATTAACGTACTCAAAATAGTATTGATTTAAAGTGGGCCAATAATATCCGAATGTTAATATTATTTTAACAATGGTACGACCATTAGAATGTCCTCCACATGATCCATCATGAGCTTCTTTGATAGGGAGGGTAGTTTCATGATTTTGGACACAATAAATAAGGATGTCATTGAAACCTTGCTTATAAATTACACCCCTTATTATGAAAAAATGTGTGACATAATACTAGAAATCTCTCTTACCATTTCTAGATAGATTTGAAAGAGTAATCTCCCTGGATAGATAATCAAATATATATGTATACCAAAGATCTGATGGATTTTATTCCACATTATGGATAAAAAAAAGGCTAGTCTCGGTAAAGGAAGGTTCATTAATCTTATGAATGAGGATAAATAACTGACTCTTGAGATGAGGATGGGGGAAAATATACCAAGAATCTATAGTATCTATAAACTTGTTAGTTGATCAAAGAATGGCTTGGATAACATAATTTCAAAGGTTGTTAGCAACTGATCAACTAAGATATTATAATTTTTAAGGGTGTCTTTTTTACACTAATATATGCCCTTAATTTTATTAACTAAAATCTGGGAATCACCATAGATATTGAGTGTTTTAACACCCAAATCTAAGGTAGTTTGGAGACCTATGATTAAGGCCTCATACTCTGACATATTATTAGTGGAGTCAAAATTGAGTTTAAACGATAGAGGGATAAGTGTCCCCCTGGAGGAATTAGGATAATTATAGATCCTCCACCATGCTCACATTTGGATCCATCAAAGAAAAGATTCATTTGATATTATAGATCTGGTTGAGACATAGAGGCTATAGATTCATCTAGGAATTCATACTTAACCAGTTAATTAAAAGAAAGAGGCACCTCAACAAGTTGATTAGAAAGGATTTGACCTTTTATGATATTTTTATAGATAAACTATAGATCTAATTCCATCAAAACCATAATCCATTTGGACATTCATTGATTCTTGTAAGGCTTAGAGTGCATAAACTTTAGGGGATCGATGTTTGTGATAACGTAGGTTTTATGATTGAGTAGATAATGTTTTAGCTTAGTAGAAACAAAGAATAGATCTAGGCATAGCTTTTCAGTATGATAATAACATGTCTCATATTAAAAAAGTGTATGGATGATGTAATACACTGCTTGTTCTTTATGTTGCTCATCATGATGGGCCAACATGGCTCCTAAGGCATGGTCAGTAGAAAAAATATACAAAAGGAATTGCTGCCCTTATTTTAAAGGAGTGAGAAATGGTGGTGAGAGAAGGTATCTCTTAACATATTTGAAGTACTCTTAACAACTAGAGTCCTACTTAAGATGGATATCCTTCCTTAAAAGGTCATGGAATGGTTGACAATGATTAGATAACTAAGAGATAAAATGATGGATATATTGTAATTTACCTTAAAAAATATGAAGTTGATTTAGATTGGATCGGGGTGGAATTTATATAATGGATTTGATCTTGGTAGAGTTGAATTCTATCCCATGGATAGAGACAATAAATCCTAGGGGCTTACCCATCAATACTCTAAAAATGCATTTCATGGATTTTAGATAGACATGAAATTGGATTAAGTGGGAGAATATAACCTTTATGATGTAAAGGTGAACTTTTTGTAACTTAAATTTATCAATGAGTTCATCCACATAATAATCCATAATATTATGGATGATATCATGGAAAATTTAGATCATGGCTATTTGATAGGTGGCTCTTACAGTCTTTAGGCTAAAAGGCATAACATGATAGCAAAAAGTCCCCCAAAGAGTAATAAATGAGGTCTTATGTTATTCCTTTGGTATGATAAGGATATGAGTATATCCAAAGAATACATCCATTAGTGATAATTGTTTTGACCAATAGTTAAATATACTAACTTCTCAATATTAGGGAAAGGGAAATAATCTTTTGGATAAGTAAGATTAAGGTCTCGAACATCAGTACAAAGGCAAAACCCCCTATAGGCTTCATTATAGGGATGATGTTAGATAACCATTGAGGGTAATTAATAGGTTGGATAAATTTAATAGATATGAGGAACTATAACTCTTATTTTATTAAGAGTGAAACATAAGGATGTATTTTCTAGAGCTTTTACTTGATATGTTTAGCATCAGGGAATATAACAATGTTATGGATGGTGATTGCAGGATCGATACCAAGTATATAACTATAAGACCAAGTGAATGCTTCATTGTTCTCCATTATAAATGTAGTAAAATCTTGGTAATCCTAGGGATCTAAGGATTTATTAACCTTAACTATGCATAGAGTCTCCAAATACCCTATGTTAACATTAATTATTGTCTCATTTAAGAGACTAGAGGTTTCTGATGGAGGGGATTTACATAGATAGGATTTCTTAGCACCAAAATGAGTGAAGATGGACTCATCATCCTAGCACTAAAGAATAGGTATGGTGGGAGAATCCTACCCTATCATGTCTAGGTAAGATAGAGGAATGATTTATACCTCTCCATTATGATGATAAATGAGAGGTTCTATAGTAATGATATTGAATAAAAAAAGATCATAGGAACAGATATGACATCATTAGCTAAGGAATGGGTACTAGATGGTGAAAATGGCGTATCCTCTTCAAGGTTAGGAGGGAGAGTAATATTTGGGGAGGATTTGGGATTTTTGCTGAAGTTGAGGTGATATTTTTCATGGGTTTTTTTAAAATATCCCAATGTAACCTCGTGCACGCCCTATTCATAATGTCCCATATTGAAACCCTTCAAGTTACACCATTTTAAGTATGTATCTATGAATCAGAGTTTATTGAGGAGTGAAAAGTTTGATGTAAATAGTTCATCCCAAGTTTGGTTAGAAGGGGATTAAAAAGGTTCATCTAGTCCCATATAGATTAGATGGGTGCAGAGGAATTATGGGCTAAAGAAAATAATTTCCCCCAAATTTGGATAATAGGCAAGATATTTATTGGGGGTAGCACCTTGAAATGGAATTAGGACCTAATTGGGTTGAAATGTTAGGTTTTAATTTTTGAAGGGATGGGGTTTAGTCAGAACATTGTGTATTTTCCCTTATGCTCAAATTTAATGCACTAATGTAATGTAGATGGGATGAAATGCATAAAATGTATCTAAATATGTCCTAGGAGAATGTTTTACTAAAATTATCCCTTAATAACATAGAATAATTTGTGGAGAAACCACATGCATACTTGAATGTGAAGGATGATGATTGTTAATATAGTGGAAATGGTATCACTAAAGGCTCATAGAATGGTAGGTGGTTAGGCTACCATTGTCTCAAAAATATACAGTAGTTTAAATACATGAGAGGAAATGATGTTTATACTAGCACCAATATTTATCATGACTCTTTTAGTTAGAGTTTGATATATCTAGGTAGTGATAAATAATGTGGGATCCTAATCATTTAGATATAAGGGGGTATTTTTGAATTTTGAAATGTTATGGATAAAGGTTTATGAAGTGATGAAATGAAAGATGACAAAGGTTGAGGCTCATCAACTTATATCTTTGTGGCCTGTAAGGCTTCTATAATGGACTCATGGAGCTATAGAGAATTTTAGACAAGTTTTTGTATAGATATCTTGATCATAAGTTGATGTAACTACTTTAGAATAGATATTTGTATCAGTTGTGAAGTATTATTATTGTGTGGCTTTCCTAAAATATAGACTTTAGGTTTAGGGGTAGGTGTTATCAAACTATTTATGGTAAGAGTTGGTGCTTTGGCAATAGTCACTTTGGATTTTTCATGATTGTGGGTCTTATGACCCTAGGTTTGGGATTGTGTGGCTATATGAATTGCATCTATATGGAATAGAGGGGGATTCATTGTCCTCAAAATCATCCACATTTAGAAAGAGAGGTTGGAGATGGGATCTATCAGAGGGTTTATCCTCCTTTATAGTTTTTTCTCCTATTATAGGTGATGTGTTACTTTATAAGGTGGATGTAGCCCTAGGGGTATGGTCATGATTTGATTATTCTATTAAGAGATCATATTCATCTAATAGATTTTAGACTACAACCTTGAATGCAAAATAACTTTTTATGTCATGACCTAGTATTCGATGTTATGTGCATGTCCTATTTTTTATATAATATGATGGTTTCTAAATATAAAGATTAACAAGATTTATGGGTGGTAGCAAAATTAAAGAGTTCTAGATAAGCTAATTGAGGATCCTATAATAAGATCCCTTCAATGGATATTGAGTCATCTTTTCCATCTTTTAGGGAACTAGTGCGGAAGAGCTATGTAACCTCAAACCTTGGCCTTTTGAATTAGATATTTGAATGGTCCATATTATAATTATTTTGTCTTTAGGGTAAGTATTTACATCTAAACCCTATGGATAATAGGGGTTCAATGGCTTATGTATTAGCATGACCATAGTGGGAACATTTTGTTGTGATGGTACATGTGATTTAGTGGTGAATTCTATAATAGTATCTTTAAGTTTAGCTAAAGGATGGGGTCATAGTATAGATGATTTTGTTTAAATATGGAGAAATGATGCTTTTCCTTTTCACATCTACTATAGGGTTGTAGGAATGTCTTCTTTAGGGAGTTTAATACTAGTAGGAGGATGTTATATATATTTTCCCCTTGGGGATTTGATATTTTTATTTCTAATATCTAAATTTTTTATTATTATTATTTTATCTATGAGTTAGTGCCTACCTAGAAATGGGGGGAACTGATCGTGAGCTATTTTAAGGTAACATAATAGTTTTCTCATGGAGTAATAGGCTAGAGGGAACATGTATACTAAATAAAAGTACTGAAATGATGTGAGGAATGGAATTTAAGTCTTATGGAATGTCTAAACAAACCTTTTATTCAATAGTATTTTCCTATTTTAATTCTTGAGTGCTTTTAGATATCAATTCATCTAGTGGATCCCATAAAATGAGATCCGATAAATTAGAGGAAGTTTTTGGTATGTCTTCATTTGGTTTGGATGGTTTAAAAGTGTCTCTTGTAAGGAGATTAGGGATAGGATCATCATCAACTTCTTTAGGTAGAAGTTAGTCATGGATTATGTTAATTATAGATTCTCATGTTCTGATGTAGATCTTGATTTAAATTTCATAGAATTCATCATTAAACCATGATTAAGGAATGCTTATTTAAATATACCTATAGATTGGTTTACAGGTGTATTAGAATTATCTAGTTGTAACTCCCCTTGATCTGTAAGATTTTTTACTAAGACCTTGAAATAATGAAATCTACTAACATCATGGCCTATTATGTAGTGAAAATTATAGAAGTCATTTTCCCTAAACCAAGTAGGTTTAGGATGAGACTCATGATGTCTTATTAGAGGGAGATCGATAAGAGAAACCTTTAAGAGTTTATCTAAAATAGACTCATAGGATTATCCTAATGGGTTATATTATCATGGGAGAATGCATGCCAATGGTTTCTAAGATTGTGCCTACAAGGTGGAGGGCTTAGATTGGTTTTTAGTTTATATTGATGTTGAATTGAAAACTATGGCATTGGTAACTCCTTTGGTTTTATTGTTTTTATTATTAGCCCCTTTAATGGGCTCATATTTAAAGTTCTTATTTCATAATTTAACCTTACCTTCTTCTAGGGCTCTAATTTTGATCTTATGGTCCATTGAAGAGGCCTCATCAAATGTTTTAAAATATTATACATGTAACATCGATGAGATCTATTTAGTACACACTCTCACAAATAATTCAATTAACTCAAGTAGTAGTAGAGAGAAGGTGAGTTGATTGATTAGACTTCTCCATATAACCAAACTGTCAATGACATATTCATTTTTGATCTATCGGATGGTGTAGAGTTTAGTAATTATAAATTATCTTTCTATATTGATAAAAAAGTGTTTTAGTAATATTTGAGCTAGCTACCCAAATGAGAAGAGGGAATGTTGTAGGATTGAGTTATACTAATCTATGGTAGGTCCAACTAATGATATAGGGAATGTCCTAAGAATAAGTGCCTCATCATGCACTATAAGGTAGCAACCATGTCTAAACACTTGTATCTATTATTATGGATCCTCCTTATTTCAGAAATTTGTAAATTTTAGAAGTTGCCATTATGGAGGATAAAGCATAATAAGAACCATTGGGTTAATAGGCTCATTACAAATTTACTCATAGGTGAACATGTTCTTCTATCCTAAGGTAAAGGCTTATAAATTATCCATCCTATTCATAAGGATGCTCATGATATCGAGTTGAGTGTTAAATTGAGGTATTCCTCCCAAAACATTCTATTGTGGGAGTTGATACATAGGTATCTATAAGGAAAAAGCCTGAGATATGGGATATCTAGCCAATGTGGTCACAATGGGTTGAGAATTCACCACATATTATGGATATTGTAAAGGGATATATGTTCATCTGATAGCTTTCATAGGTTATATGTATTAGGTGGTTAAGGGAACATACTATTGAGGTGGCTGACTTACAGGGGCCTATTGTAATGGCTACATTTAGGTACTTAAGGGTACACTAGTTTGAATTAGTGGAAGGGTTGTTGCGATTGAGATGGCTAGGTTATGGAGTGATGTGGTAATAAGCTGAGTAACTATAGGTTGATGTATGGTCATGTTATGATTTTGGGTAGTCATTAGTGATGGACCACTAGATGTTATCAGAGGTGGGTTGCCTAAGGTTGTGTAGTAGTGATATTAGAACTAGTAGAAGGATTATTATGGGAAGATATCATAGCAATGGTAAAACCTATGCCTTCTTTTAAAGGCATGTCATATGGTTTTTATAGATCTACATATGGGGATAAATTGGGATACATATGGCTTAAGATCTGAGATAATGGCTAAGTATTATGGGATTTATATCTAATATAGTGGTGAATTCAGGATCACCTTGGGTATAATACTGAAGGATGCCTTCCCCTATGGACTCAAGGGAACTAGGAGGGCTAGGATAATTATCCATGTATGAAGATGAAGATAGGGTTTTAGTTTCATTTTGATACTATTATCATCTCAAAACCATGTAATGATAAAAAATGAAAAAATAAAAAAATAACAAAAAGCATGCAAAAGATTATTTTTGATTATATCAATTTTAGTCGGGAAGAAAATATGTACATTCTAAAGATGTACCTGAAAAGTATTTAATTTTTAACTTTAAAGTGTGACAAAAGAAAAAGGAAGGATATCAAGGGTCCTAGGAAGCAATAATCTAAGGATGGTCTTAGGTTTTGTTTAGGATCTCAAGCATTTATTTATTGGTATCAATACTTGGCCTCTTATTGGGACCTAACCCCTCATTTCACACATCATAGTGTAAGGGTGCTAGGTGCTTAGCCAAAATATATCAAAAGACTAGAGCTTATACTTAGCCATAACACTAAGTTAGTTTTCTCCTTGATGGTAAAATCCAAGTGGGATCCCCTGGAAGAAGGTTACCGGTAGGTTATTAAATCCCGGTTAGTTCCCTTATGTCAAATGTTTTTGATGAGTTTTTTGTGAACATGATTTGGTCTCTGTGTGATAAAAGTGATGATTATGATAAATTCACTACCTAAATTATTCTATATGAATGAACTTAATCAAGCAAAATGGATGAAGATTATTTAACCTTTTAAAAAGGAAAAATACAATTTTAGATTTTCTTTGAATGAATTCAACAAATAAAATAAAGGGAGAGAAAGATAAATAAATTCAAAAATGAAATTTTAACAAGAAAATTGAGACCTTAGGTGTCTCATCAGGCATGCCAAATTGTTTAAGTAGTTTTTTGTTTTCTTTTAAATTAAATATTACTTATTAAAAAATCTAAATAAATAGGATTTATGGCGAATACCTATGGATTGGAAGATGTTGCACACCAATTTGAATCCCATAATAGTGAGATTTCCTTTTTGTTTGGAAATGCTAACCTACATACATGTAAATACTTGACAAAAATGGATTAATAGATAATTAGGTGGACTCCCTGATACGAGATCAGTTCCAAGAAGTGGTACACTTTATTAGAAATATGTTATTCCTCTGTTTATACAATTAAGAGATTAAAAATCATATGAAATTATAACAAATAAATGATATGATAACAATGTTTATTAAGATTCACCCTTCAAATAAGCTATCAATGTAAATGAAATATTCCTCCTAGTAAGCTAAACCAAAATCTGCATCATCTTGTATAACAACTAATTGGTCTTCAATGGATTCATGAGAGGGTGAATAAATGATTTTGTAGAGGGATATCTCAAATTTTACATCACTTTGATCTAAAAAAAAGGGTTGGGAAACTATGGGGAGATCAGTGATATTAGTTACGTCATGTACTATGCCAAGTAGAGTCATCTATAAGCAAAAGGCCATGTGTAAATAATAGTAACTAGTGAAGGATTGTAAATAGAGGTTTAGGATTAAGGTCTCTAAGTCTATGAATTAAAAATAATATATCAATGTTTATCTTGATAAGATAAATGTTAATTAGTAGAATCAGTGCCAATTCAGAATGAATCGGTGTCAATTCTCTCTATGACTGAGTTTAAGAAAATATAGAGCAAATGAGATAGATTTGCTAACATAAGTTGATAAAAAGATACATAGGGATGCTAATGATATTTTAATGATTAAAAAAATGGATAATTGAATCATAATTGATAAATAATTATAAAATGAAATATGATAACTTACCTTTGATTGTCTTGGGATCAAAATGAAATTCTTCATTAGACTGAGGTAGTTTCTCAAGTTTCATAGAGGATGTGATTTAAACATAATGAAAATTGAATAGACTGTCATTAGGAATGTCTTAAAATATCAAATAATTCTAATAGTAATTTGAGGCTATGATTTTCTAGGTTTAGAATGTAAAGGTAGGCTGAGTATTTATGGATCGATGTTGATCTGAAGAATCGGTGTCGATCACAGGTGAATCAATGTTTATTCACCCAAACTAGTGCCTTTATTTCAACCATGGATAAGAATGGCTTGAATATTTTTGGTAATGAATCCACATGGGGGTAAAGTGGTTAGGGGGTAGATTCCTAAGTTATAAATGGATTTAGGAGGTTGGGAGGGGTAAAAAGGTAAAAGTAAAGACCATTTACCAAGTTAGTAAATGGTAAATAAACTAAACCTCAGGATAGGGTTTATTTATAATATTTAAATAAATAGGACCTACGACACCTAATTAATCATCCCTAGGGTATGAAATTATAGTGTCTACAATTAGAGTGAAGGGAAATGCATGAATGTGTAATTATTTGCACTCAATATTTTTATATCTATATAAGATTTCTCATGTTGATAAGAATTTTTCCATATTTGTAAAATCTATGGGTTTGAATTTTATGTGATACAAATGTACTTTGGGTAACTCCTCACCAATGGGATTTTATTCCTCTTTTGTGGTAATACTTAATAAGTAATCAAGGCATTTTTTCTCTTATAGGTTTAATAATAGTTTTTAAGTCAATTTCTTAAGAAAACATCAACCATCAATGTATCCTCCCTTATATTACTGATATATTAATGATATATGTCAAAGGATCATGATATGTGTAGAAAAAAAATGGTTTGGCCAAAAACTAATCTCTAAATTTCTAAAATGCATATTCCATATCCAATTATTCTCCCTTAGTTGTTGAATAAATAATCTCAACTCTTATCAAATTTATACTTGTAAAATAAATCATATGATTCATATGGCCTCATGGTTTTGACAATACCACCTCTATTTATAGCTTACGTGTGTCAACATGGACATTAAATAGAATATTTAAATTCATAAATATAAGTATTTGTGTGTCATCTATCTTATTATTTAGGATGCCAAATTCCTATTGGCACTACAATGTCTATTTAATTAAATGATTGTTATTAATCTTTAGTAACTCTTCAATTGGGACACTAATTACCATATAATTTTTAATAAACCTATAGTGATAACCTATATATCCTAGTAGGGTCATCATGTACCTCATTATAATTGGTAGTGCTAGAATGATAAATATTGTTTTTTTCAATAGGTCTACCATAAATCCTTACATTTCTATGATGTGTCTTAAGAAGGATCCAAATTGGCTTGAGAAAATACATTTTTTAAAATTCAAAGATATGTTTAGTTTTCTAAATCTCTCAAACATCATATTCAATTCTTGAACATGATCCTTCATCAACTTTTATACCTTCCAATTGTCTATGTGTAATTATAATAATTCAAAGATAAAATCATTAAAATAATTCACCATAACATGTCTAATTATCACTAGTGAATTTTTAAGTCTAAAGAACATCAATCCACATAAATGATCCCCATTTTTTTTCAAAGGTTTTGTTTAGTCTATCATCTTGAGATATCCTTACTTGATTATATCCAGAGTGATATGATATGGGAAGGAATACACTTCTCTTCTATCCACATTTTTAAATATTTCCTCTATGAAAGGGGTAGGGAATGGATCATGTATGTATTCTTTATTTCACTCACTATAATAAACATAAATCCTTATTTCACCTAATTTATTATTTTTTATGACCATGGGACTTATCCATTATTAATATTTCACACACGTTATTATTCCATTAACTATTATTTTATCCAATTCCATGTTTAGTTTTATCTTAGAATTGGTGTTTAATGACAAGGAACTCTTTATTAGTGGCTTAACATTCTCTCTTATCTGAATTCTCATTATACCTATTTTTTCTTTTAGTCATTTTAGTTTGATGAATGTTTTACAAAATAATTCTTCAAATTACCTCAAGAATTTATTTTTTTAATATTTCTTCTTCTTCCCAGTAGTCTCCTATATTTATAAACTTTGGGTATCCATATATAGCTAATTTATCTTATCTTATATTAATAGGCTATTAAAGGCATTGCATTTTATTCTCCCCTATTTTAGTCACCTCTATCTCATATTCAACTATATCCCATTTCATATTTTATATCCCTTTCATCATCCTTGGATTATTTCTTAGTCATATTCCTACAATATACCATTTCTTATTTTATACTTATGTCTCTAAAAAGTTTCTCTATATTTGGTATCATCTAATCGATAACTTCCACCTTCCTAGTGATTAAACCAATAGTTTACTACTCATCATTGTGTCCCATTCCTATAGTGTAGATCTTTATCTTTCTAAAGTGGCATCTTGTGGTATTATTTGGCATGGAAAAAATGTTCATATTTTCTGTAGTGATCTATTAACTCTTTTATCATGGTCCTAAAAACTAAATGATATACACAAATTTATTTTAATATCATCCCAATATTTTTCTCCCTTTCACATCTCATGATACATGTACCTAGATCCTGGAAAAGGTTCTACGGTCTAATAAAAGTATTGGACCCATATCCTGTTATTGTTTTCTCCCTTGGTGATCTACTTCATTTTACAATTTAGGATATATACCTTAGGTGTTGCATTCCATTATACTTAATGAGTTATATAAAATAGTCATTTTTTTAATATACTAGATTATTAGAAGAAGCCCAAAGGTTCTCTAGTTAGTGATATTATCCTTATGTTTATTTTACCATCTCACTAAATTTATGATCAAAGTTCCATCAATGGATTTCATTATCATTTATTCAAGATAATATCTAATGTTGATCATAATGTGAAACTTTGGTAGCTTGGAATGTGAACCTCATCATTCAATCTAGCATACTATTTCTAATTCTAGTGAGAAAATTGATTTTTTTAGTTCTTTGTGGAGATCTATGTGGTACTTTCCTCATATGGAGAAGTTTTTGTAACCATTTTTCTGATTCACCATTGATCCATGCTTCGATATACTCATCATAAGTTGTTCATAATCCATAGAATTTAATCACTACCTCTTATCTTCTTTGGGATCACACTTGATTTTGAACTCCATAGTTTTCATGATAGTATACACTCCTGATAACTCATTAAAGTCACTTTCTTCATCTAGCCACAATTACTATAACCAAGTAGCTATCATGTTGGTCTTTAATAAAAAATTAACTAACACTCCATTACTTTCAAAAATAAATTCTTCGTCCTCCAAATTTAGAGTGAAATCATAATATACAAAATGTTTCATGTTTAGTAGTGCAAGGTGTCTGATACATACATGTTGAAGACCTCAACATCTAATTTTCTCTTAATTCCCATGCAATTAACTTACACATTATGAAATATTCCAAATGGAAATTTTAGGATTTAATATGCCATGGTGATGATGTAGGATACCACATATAGCTGCATTTCTCCTAATGATTCCCATGTAATTCTTGCGAGAACATTGGTATTCACCCACATATCTAATAGTGTATTTATAATGTCATGACCATTAATTTTCACATAAAACAAAATGGTGATTCTATTTCTTTTAATTTTGGTCCTAAACAAATTATTATTAAGGTTTTATTTATCCTTATAAACTCTTCTTACTTTATTTTTCATTTCCTATTTGTTCTAATATTTTCAAAATTACGTCAATGTTTCTTGTAATCCTTGGTTTTTCACTAACTACAACATTTGTTTTAGGTTCTCACATTCTTATTCATCAAATTAAACTATTTATTTCATCCTTAAATTCATTATCTTAGATGATTCTTATACTTTTTTATACTACCATATCATTCTAATATGTGTTGGATAGTTTTCCACACTATCCTCCTCAGAGTATTCCTTGGATTGAATCACCTTCTATTTTCCTTTTTGGTAGTATTTCCATTGTTAGTGGCTATTATAACCCTATGTTTTAGTTTTTAATGACTATTTTTGGATACATTTTCATTCAAAATGGGTCTTTACACAAATTCCATATAAAAATAAAACTTGGTTGAAATAATGTAAGAAGTTTAGATGTAGGAAATATAATACAATATTGGAAATAAATTCATTCAAGCATGTGAAATAAATATAGAAATTATTATACAACTATGTGGTTAAGATTTAGAAGTGAGAATATATTATTTGTTGTCTTTTTCTAGTCTATCATTATTTCCTTGCTTCATCTTAATCTTGTAACTTAATTTTGTGTTTTATTCATTTAGGGGTTTTCACTATTTTTCTTGTTGGAACACTACCATCAAATTCCAGACACTATAATTAACATTAGTTTCATGTTATGGATGTTTATATCCTATATATAATAAAGGCGAATTTTTTGAAATTTAACTAATGTTTGTTATGTATCTCTATTACCTTGAAGATTTTATATTCAGATCACACATATAGGTTCCAAATATCAGTCTTTTGATAAGAACCTTAGATCATCAAATTAGGGGGAAAAACTTGAAAATTTGGGGTTAGTGGGTTCAAATGAAATTTATTTTACCTAAAATACCCCTTTGTTAAGGAATGTTTCATACATATCCATATACTCTGAAGAGGGCATCATACTGATGTACTTATCCCCCTTATGTGGACTTGTTGTGAACAATGTTCTAATATGATCTATGTGAGTGCATGCATTGATTTAACTCAAATATTGACAAATAAATCTCATGGGATTCTATTTGAATGAATTATACCTGTAATAAGACCACTCTTATGAATCATTAAGAAATATGGAATAATAGGGAAGTATAACTTAGTTGTGTGAATGATATAGTGAGCTTGAATAAGTGATTTCTAGATGAACAATGAGTAGGATTTATTGTATATTTGTATCTCATATTTTTAAAATAATCTCTTAGAGAGTTATCTAAGACAAATAAGTTGACCTGTACATATAAAAATATTTTAAAATGTTAGCCTTATAGTTTATGGACACTAGCATTGGATCTAGGACATTAGTTTTAATGCTAATTTCTAGGTTTAAATGGTAGTGTCCTAGAGAAATTAGATTATTTGAAGCTTTGTAACTAACAATCAAGGATATATACTAGGTTTTAAGCATAGTGTAGGTTAAAAGTGATCTGGGTCAAACCATAAGATAAGTATTTATGCATATTGAGATGAATAATGCGAGCCTTTCAGAAACATGGAAACCAAGAATTGAAGGGTAAATCCTAGATTGATAGTTTTCAAGTGTTCTTAATCTAGTATTTCATAAGGTTGAAATTACTAGATTAATGGAAATAAATGTGTATTGTGGTGTGTACAAAAAACCTTGATTTGAATTCATCCTTATTTTAATTTATATGTATATGACATAAAACTAATAACATGTTACAAGTGTAATTAGTGCATATATATAAAAATTAATAATTTAAATTTCATGAAATAAAAGAGAGAAAATGAGGACACATATGTGTCAATGAAACCATGTTTCCCCTTGGTATTTTGCTTTGGTAATGATGTTTTTGTGTTGAATCATTGGATAGAGGTTCACAACTGAACCTTGGAGATCAAAAGAGGGGGATTGGAGGATGAGTATGTTGTGAATCTAGTATAAGGACAAGTTGTGCCAAGTCCATTGAGAACTTTAAATTTCAATTGCATAGCTCAAGTGTAACCATAATTTATCTAATCTCACCTAATTCAAATGGTGTAACCATATCAACCCATAATAATAAAATTTGTTCTAATTCCATCGAGGAAGAAAAATCATGATCTCAATACTCAAGAGAACTAACTTTTGTAGTAGATAAAATCCTAATTGGTGCATCTTAGTAAGGTCAGTGTATGAATATTGGTATAACATGAATAAAGGAATATTATGTATAATTTAGAGTTATCAACAGTCCAAATTTTTGAAAACTATCAAAAATAAATTGGACTGTATCAATATTAAGTTGGACTTCTTATAAATAACTCATATTTGTCTAATGTATTTGTGATAAGTCCAAACTATTTAAAATGATCATTAATAATTTATTTATTATTAGTTGAAAATTATCATAAATAAATTGGACTTCATCAAAAATTACTTAGACTTATAACAAATAAATCACATCTATATTATATATTTCTAATAAGTCTAAATTATGCAATCGTTCAAACTATTTCATAAACGATGCATTTATAGATATTATAAGAATTGATGGTATATTTATTTATGAAAAATAATTCATACGTCAATCATGTGCTCAAATGATATATGATTTAGAACACCTAGGATGATTGCAATGTGACATGTCATTAGTTGATTGGATCATGAACTATTTGTTTACTTTGATTCAAGTGATGTCCTTGAAACTATCAATGTTTATCTTGTATTATCCCTCAAAACCTCAAGTGTCACGCAAAAATCCAAATAATTTTTTTCAATACGCAAATTTTGAAGAAAAAATCTTGACATGCAAGTGGGGCATTATGAGGTGTAAACCCTGAAAACCTTTTCATATACACAAGAATGTTGAATTGTATTTTGTAAAACACAAATGCTGCAGTGTACTAAATTCTCAGATGTAAAAATTATGAATACCTTTTTCCAAAGACAATTTTGAAGGATGAAAAAATGTGAACTAGATGTTCCAATAGTCAAATGTTATTAAATAGATGCACAGTTACCGAAATACTAAATTGTCATAGTAGAAAATATAAAACTCAAATGTTGAAGTGTATTTTCCAAGACCCAAAATATGAAGTGCCACTAGAAATAAAATAATAAAACATTATACATCATACATTATATATAAATGGACTAAATTTTGAAAAAAAACATTCATATTTCTCATTCCAAAATTAAGGAAAAACCATTTCAAATTTCCCAATCCTTTTATCTCTATTTTTGTTAGTGCCTAGTGAGATGATGCATTCAAATGGTCTATTACAATGCCTTTCAAAAAATTAGTGAGAACAAGTGTATGACCCCTTCAATTTTTTTTTGGTTTCTAAGCATAGATGATACTATCTATGAGTATGGATGGTAAAGATGTGTCAGCTAGGTTTGTCTTCCATTTATTATCCAAGTATCTTAAATAAATTTATGTTTCTTTTGCATCTTTTTTCCCTGCATAAATTGGGATGAACCAAGCTGTGTTGACTCTTCATTTTATATCCCCATTTTTTTTTAGTATCTCAATATTTATTTTATCTCTAAGAACTCATACTATGTAGTCCACTCCTGTAGAATCATCAGTTCTAACAAATAACATATCTCTTATTTGCATAACTTGAGCTAGATCATATGTAATTATTGTTCTTTTGCTTTTTGGATGAACATATGTATCTGTAGATGCCACTCCAAAATCAAGGGTGCTATTATGAACCATTTCATGTATATCTCAATGCAAGGGTATGTCATGATGATTTTTAGGCCAAAACACTCCTATGCACTCAACTTCAGAATGGAACATGTCTTCTTTCATTATGTCATGGATGTTTTGGAGGTAATATGCTAGACCCTTCCACTTACTATTTTTGGTCAAACCAAATTAATTGAATTATTGTATATACTTATTCAAGTTATATTTAATTTATTTTTCAATATTTTTTTACTTCTATATGAATATTTATCAACAATGGAATCTTGAGACATTTCTTTATTTTTCAAGTCTTTGAAATATATTTTTGTCAGATTACCTTATAAAACATTTGGCTCGCCATTTTATTTTATTCCCCATAATGTAATCAAGGGGGGGGGGGGGAGGATAATTTTTACCTCTTATAGATTTTTTGCAATGCATAATGGGATGACCTTACTCCATGCATAGAATAAAGTATTGACCTTTTATCAAGCATAAAATTTCATGTCTTCCCTTTAGCTAGTAACTATTAACATACTCTTTGAAATCCACTACCTCTTCAATAAAATATGGCATGAAGTGTCTTGTATTTTCAAATATCATATAAGTGTCCATCATCTCTACCACACTCTATACATCTTTCCTCTTTATACATTCAGATAGGTTTCCAAATATGCCATCAATGTCCTCATGGGTATGTTGTATATGCAAAAATATGACCTCAACATCAAGGAAAACACCTTTGTAGACAAGGAGAGATAAATATTGAAACACATACCTATACAAAAAGACATTATTTTGTGAATTGGTAAATGTAACATCAGTTCCATATAAGGTTTGACATTTTTTAAATATAATTATGGATGGAAGTACCTATTATTATTATCCCCATAATAGTTATCTAGTTGAAGGTATAGTCTGGAAGGAAGTTTCTTGAAGGAACCAATTGATTTTGCTTCTTCTCTTCATTTATTGCATTCAAGGTAGTAGTTGTTAGACAAAAGTTCATCATACGATGGATATTTTGAAGATATATGTTTATATATTAAAGATCCATAAGTATCTAGCACTATTGTTTCCATATATTTGAAGCACTTGTTTAATGAGGTGATAGTAAACTTAGACCCTTCAAGAATGTATGGTAAATAAATGCCCATATTTGCATGTACCATGACCATGTGTTATAATCCCTACCAATTAAAAATATAATATTTTGTTCGTAATTACTTTGATTTTTATCACTATCCTCAGCACAAATGATTTTTATGTTCCACCTTATCATGAATGACACTGAGTCATTATTTAGGGTATTTCTCTTACATTTGTTTATGTTTTTAATACATTTATCTTGTAGAAAGTATGTGATTTGAGTGCATCATGAATTCTTGATCAATACACTCTTCCTGATCTCTAGAGAGGGACACAAAATTTCTATTGAGTCAATAAGATTCATGTTTTTCACCTATAAAATTCATCATATGTGGCAATAGACACATCATGAAAATTAGTTTTCCATATATTATTAAATTTTGGGTAGGATATTGGCTCATATTCCATATTTGCTAGTTTGCATTGATGTGGCACCTCATAAATTCTTGAGTGAAAGATGTTGGAAGATGTAAAAAAATTTATCATGAGATATATATATCTACTTATCATGTTAGTCATGGAGAAACATATACAAAATCATCCACCAATTGGTCCAACAAATCTTTAGCTACCATTGTCTTCTTTTGTGGATTTTGTCAAAATCTCCCTACATGAAATGCATTTAATTCCCCATTTTTGTGATAATTTTGGATGTCAAAAAACTTACTTCTCATTAATCCATATATTTTAAGCCAAGCTTCCAAACAGATCTTTGTACCTTGAAAATCAATATTTTTTAATTTTTTCTTAAATAAACCAGTAGAAATGGCATCCAAGACATGTTTCCTCCTATTTGTTATGGTAGAATCAAGAAACTTCATCTTTATATATTTTATGATATCAAATGACAATCCTAACTGAAAACATTTTTTGGTGCAACATTTATCCACATACATTGTTGTAATCTCACTATCTATGCTTTCATCAAACTCTACTTGGCTGAGTGAATTATTTGGCTGACTTCTTTTTCAGCTTGAATATTTGTAGAAATGAGCTATTTTTTTTATGCCTTTACACTAGGAATGTTAGGTAAGGAGTGACTTCATTATCCAGTACATCCCAAATGTTTCCAATTTCTTTGTCCTTCAGTGTCATGTATGGTAATTTGATTTCTCTATAAGTCTCATTGTCCACTATTTTGTTAGAAGGTCATCTAATGATAGATATTTCAATTTCCTTTGTACTAAAAGTATCACAATAATTTGTAACATGCCTTATGTAATTTCCCAATTCATTTTCTAACATTGAGATATTAATGCAACCCAAAAATATCCCCTAGTTGTGCAAATTCAACATAACCAAAAGCAATTTTTTCATCATTTTCAAGAGCTATACAATTGTGCAACAAATGTACCCTCTTCCCAACAAAATTTTTTCTAAGGCTTTAAAATGTGGTAGGATCATCGATATATCAAACAAATAAATCCAAGGAAGGTTTTTATTTTTGTAATGGTTGTATATGTAGAACTGGAATCAAATTATTTTGATTTTGTTCCATGTTATTGTCTATAAAAAACTTGTCTATGATGTGTTGCATCATTCTTGTGCTTCATATAGTAAAACTATCAACTATATCTCCTAAATTATCCACAAAAGCTGTAGGAAATAGAAGCAAAGAGTCAGATCAAAATCTTTGGTCACATTAAGACTTATACATCCAATAGGTATTTCCTCATTGTGGTAAGTGAAAGTGATAGTTATGGGTTCTAGAGATTTAGCATCTACACCTGCCACTTTGTGTATTCTTCCTTCACCAATGACCTTGCCATTATTTATGAGAGAAACATAATTTCCACATTAGAAATCCATTTACATATGATTTTTCATCCTAGACATTTTCAAAAGACATGAGAAGATTTGTTAATTAGGTTATTTATAAAATCAGTCTAATTTATACCTCTATGTAAGAGATAAAGCTATATTTATACTAGAACATAAGAATGGAGCTATGTTAAAACCTAAAAATGTTAAAAAGGTAATGTATAACATTTTTTTAATGACATGATTTATGTTAATCTAATAAAATAATAGCTTTTAATATTATATACTACATACTTCAATTCTTGTTTCATCTTACTTTGAAGGTATCTCCTAGGAGATACATTTCAAACATGCATCAGAGTGGAATAAACAAGTAGAGAAAAATAGCTAATTAAGTCAATATTCAACCATGTATTTTATTATAATATAAAATGATAATGAGCAACGGGGGTTTTGATTAAAATTATGGAAAATGATTAGTTTCTTATATTTTAGGATCTTGTATTTTATTTTAACCTCTATTGTGAACCCAAAATTTTGAAGGTATATTTTAAGAGATACCATTCAAACATGCATATGGGTACTCTTCAAGGTTTGAAGGAAGTAATGGGTGACACCTTGAAAGGCCTTGTAATACTTTGGGTACTCATGGCATTAAGCTTAAGACTTAATTTTTCAATATTCAAGGACATGTAGCATGCAACCATGAACCTACGACATTTCAACACTCAAAAAACATTTCAAGCTCTCTAGGTGAGAGACTCTTTGTGATTATGCCAAGTGTCTCCATCTTGTTTACCCAAAAACTGATAGATGGAACTTCATATACAAAATATTAGGGAAATGTAAGAAGCATTGTGGTGACGTGTGTTTCCCTCTAAAATGCCTCTAAAATTATTGTTAAAAATGGGTCCCACTTCCCTAGGCCAATGTCATTCCTTTTATTTAAATAATAACTCCCTTCTTTATTGATGATTACTGTGATGACACATGTCATCAACAGAAAAGACTAATACTTTAAGTTTGTAGCTACGGTCACCTATGCACTTAATTAATTTGAGTCCATAATGAACCCAAACATTAGCTTCATGTTTGTGGCCATGTTCTTTATTCTCTCCTAATAGGATATCTATGGTCTAGGAGTGGGTGGTGAGGTCAATCTTCAACTACTAGATTTCTTGGTCCTTGGCCAAGGAATCTTGTTCCATCTATGGTTCCATCTGTTGATGTGCACTTGTAGAGTCCAAGAGGATCTTATGGGTATGCATAATACAAATTATTAAAACCATTTAATAGGTTGGTTTGAAATGTAAAATATCATTGTTTGTATTTTGCCAAAGAAAGGAGATTAAGTAGCAATCGAGTAAAAAAATTACATTGATCTTGAATTAAGTTTTGGAAAGTGGTGACGATAAGACATGTATGGTAGAAGGACTGACAACGATTATGCAAGAACATTAATGACATATAATTTTGAAAGATTTTATCTTTTTTGAGGTAGATCGATTTGGGATGTGATAGGCTATGGGGTAGTTTCAAGACTTGTGAGAAAACAAAGGTCATCATAAAAGCCAAAGTATTAAATATGAGGAAGAGCGCTTGTGTGTAGGCAAACAGAGCATTTAAATAGGTTAGAAAGAGTAAATTAGATGTATAAAGACATAAAACAAAATGGATGAACAACACAAAAACATTACAGACTTTGCCAAAGAATAGTATTCTACTATCTACTCTCGATATACTCCCATATGACAAAACTGATACCTAGATTTTGGTAGAACAAATCAATCAAATAAAATAGATTATAGGTTTAGTCATGAATAAGAGTAAGTTATTGTTCCTAATCATAGATGTAGAGAAGGCATAAATGAGGATTGGGATAGGTCTTTAACAAACTAAATTCAACAACCTAGATCCACTTAACTTTGTGTAAATGGTTGAAGTTAATCTCTTCACCTTATCAACACAACCACATGCACAAGCAGTGGCTCTTGCACTTCAACATTCACTTTTGGGTTATGATGTAGAGAGACTAATAAAATTACCTACATTCAAGAAATTATATGAGGTCATACATAACTTTTTAAGAATATATAACCAAGGGGATATTCATTTGTCAAGAGATATCACTATTTGAATCAATATGCAAACCATGGTGAGAGCCATAGTCCTCCCAAATCATGGAAAATCATTATTGTGATACAAGTCCACTGCACTGCTAATTCATCCATATGTTTGAGACAAGTTTCCTAAAGGGTAGGTAGAGGAACCCCAATTAACTCTATTGAGGATGTTGCAATGTATATTCTAGTAAAGTGTATTACAAAGATGTTTTGGTAGACAATGAATTAGGCCAAGTAAGTAATAAAAAGAGTAATTGGAATTGTGTATTACATGATACAATAGAATGAGAACTTTAATTGGCCCAAGTTTATCACATCTAAGCTTACCACTAATATTAAGAAGGTAATTTTAGATAGATCATTAAATTTCCAATATCAGTTTTTAGTTTTGTTATTATACTTTACCTAATGGAAGTCCCCATTAGGCCAAGTTAATGTTACTATGGATTTTTCACTTGCTACTACACTCACAGGCATCACTTAGACTTATATGGGGAAATATTATGAGCAAATATGGTATCTTAACACATGGTGGTTTAAGTTTCTATCTTTGATTAGGTCACACCCTCAAATTCCATAGGATGTCATACAATATTTGGGGTGGCATGCATCAGTAACCAAGTTATACAATGGTATTCAAATCAAGGTACATGAGTTGGCCATGCAAACTGTGACTCCTATGCCCTTTTTCATAATAATGGTTAAATCACAAGCTAAATTATGTATGTAAATAACCCTAGTCTCATAACAAGGCCAACAAGATCAATAATAATCATAGCTAGCTATGAAACCACAATCCTTACCCCACCATTCTATAGCTCCTCCACAATACGAAAAATGAAAATGGAAGGGACTTGCATAGAGAGCCTCACCACCACTATCTACAAAGAGCTCAAGGAAAATCATGTCTTGGTTAGACAACCCATATGTGCCAAGGATAGCTTGGGAGTATGATCTCATAATGTTATGGGTTGATGAATAAGAAGTTCTTTAATTTATGATCAAAGACATTAATCAAAATATCTATGATAACGAGGAGGAGGAGTTATTTTTTTGGAAAGAAGTGCACACATACCAAGTGTGGAATAAGGTAAGAAATTAAAATTTGGTTGACATTATATAACCCCCTCCCACTATTATTGTGGAAACTATAGGTTAAGAATAGTTCAATACAAACTTGTGGTAGAAATTTCAAAAAAACTAGAGGAAGGGAGCTTAGTATAACCACTGATGCATAAAAAATTTAGTCTTCATCAGATGAGGTCTTTAACAACCATACTCAAACATTTGGTATTTTTTAGAGAGCCATCCATAATAAGTAGTGCCCATCATGTGAAGTTTAGGGGCATGATGAGACATAAGGATACACTTGTCCCTCTGATCAAGTCAAGAATTTTTTTTCATGTGTAGAGGTGTCACAATTATTGAATCCAAATATTCAGAACACTTTTAATCTGATATGAAAACAAATGATGTATATGTAATGGAGGGATCCCCATATACCACTATCTGAATGAGATCCACCATGCTTATTTCCACTTCCATGGAGACATCTTTGGATGTTTTGTGGTTTCCATTATCCAAGGAAATTAAAGGAGCAGATGCATTCTAAAAATCCATTATAAAAAAAGTTTTTAACTTGGAACATATGGTTTTTCAATTGTATGAGAAGAAAGTGGAAGCACAAAATCAAATTACTGAGGCTAGGCATCTCATCAATGCCTCTTGTACTTTTCTGGTTACGTAAGTATTTGATGACCAAGTAATGTTCAAGGATAAAAAACTCAATATGTTTCTGACTCAGCTAACAAAGGATTGGGTGAGTGAACATAAACTGCACACCCAAGGGTAGGCTATCAACACTAAGATAAAAGGCATTTATAAACTTCTAAAAGAATATGTAGAAGTCCTAGATATAATTGTGCATTAGGCTAAGTAGATTGAAAAAATAATGCTTGATTAGGGGAAACATCTTGACAAATCCTTGAATTTTTCTAAACTAGAGCCCACAATGATGGATAAATCTAAAGTTATAGTGAATGATCAAATGGCTACTGGGGAAACACTTAATGGTACATTTCAATAGTTTTTAGAATCTAAGGATATGGTGATGAAGAAGCTCTAGGTCTAGAAAAATGATTCAATGCACAACACATTTATAATAATTCAATCCCAAAGGATTATAAATACGTTGGATGATATTATGTCAAATATCTAGCTTAAGATATCAAATGTCAGAGACTTCCTTATCATCATATAAGAAGTAGATGTGCATAATTTGATGGTCAATTAGATTCTACTAGACATTTTACTTACCATGGTGAGATAAGTAATTTATAATTAGAAAATTCTCAAGCATAAACTCTCATAGGTTAAACTAGCTATTATGCATATCATATATGAACCTAAGTTCATTCCATAGTAGGAGCTCCAAGAAATTTTGTAGAAGAGAAAGTTGGATATAAAGGTGCTATTTGGGAAGCCACAACCTACACAGTAGGTAAATATGAAATTCATGTTTTGTAGTTTAATAACTGTAAATGGAAGTAGGCAAGTATCGAAAACTATAAAACCTGGAGCGATTACTGCCACTTTTGTGAAAGGCTAATATTTTCCATCTTTAGTCAAGATTAGAGTTTAGATTTTGTCAAGATGAGACAAATGTTTAAGTCCATGAAAGTGTTGGATATGGATTAGGGACATGTGTGTAGGGTATGATTTTGTCATTTATATGATCTTTTAGATGTCTTCAACCTTGTTAGGCAAGTGATAGATATAAGAATTCCAAATATCTTTTTTTTTATGTCAGAAAGCTATAATGTGAAGAGATAGAGCCATGTAAAAAATATATATACAGTGCTATGATGTAATTTAATATTATTTTGATGTTATTTTTTCATAATATTATTTCACCTATGCATGGTGTACAATGTTTCCTCTATTTTTTTTTAGCTTACTCTATCTTGTATTATGTTGTTTATGATCCAAAATTCTCAATGCCATGTTAGTTTATCATTATATTTGCTATGCTGTATAAAATTGAATATTGTGTAAATTAACTCATTCTATTATGATTCTTTTTTGCTTCTTATGATGAAATATATACCTATAATTTATATATTCTAGAAAATTTCCATGAAAATTTGCTAACATTCCTTCAACATGTACATGATTGGAATTTTATTTCAAGGTATGTCTGAGGAGATACCTTCAAGTTATTGTAGTAACTTCATGTGTACCATAATGAATGTTTGTAAGGTATTAGGTATCTCTTAGGAGAGACTTTAAAACATGTGTTTGTATTAATTTTAATGGGTATCCTAGTAGATACCTTAAAAATGTACACAATTGGAATTCTTTCAAGATAACATGACCTTATAATACCTTCAATGGTTCCTCTATGCATAAAGGTATATCTTAGGAGATACATTCAAAGTAGCCATGAAGGTATTATAATGCACTTCAATTTATATTATTATTTTTATTTGATTGGTTAAAAGCTAGGTTGAAGGGGCCCATTCCCTTTAACAAAAAATCCTGGAAGATAGACATGATAAAACTAAACAACAAAAAAGGAGTAGTAAATGAACCTGGTAGCTAAATCCCCATGCTTATAAACTTATGCAAAGTATTAGCCAAAAAACTCTAAGACCAAACAAAAAGATATAGAACAATCCAACTATTTCCAATTAAAATAAAAGACCAAATTCTTAGTTGTGGTACTATCACCTTTGTTTTTCTTTCCTCTCGTATGAATTCCCATGAACTGATCCTTATCTTATTCCTATCTTTTACATTTGAGGTTGGAAGATTAGATCCCCACTTTTTCCTCCTCAATATCCTTCTTAACATCCTACTTTTCACTGCTCTAAGTTGATTTGTTACCCTAAGAGTACATTCTAGATAATCCTTGCTCAATTTAGAGGTTGCTGACATATGACCTAAGAGCCCTTGTAACTTTTTGAACTCATCCATGCTTTCATTGCACATAAGTTTTTGGATGGAAATATTTATGTTTAAATTTTGAATGGAATTCATGATATCTACCTTGGCATTAGAATCAAGAACCCCTATGCCTCTAGTAGCTAATGGAGGTACATAGGTAGGACTCCTTATATAAGGTCTAGGTTACTCCTACATTAGTTTAGTAGAATCCTTGACATTCTACTCCTCTAGTTCATGATTAAAAGCTGACTCTATGGGAAATTCATCCCCCCTTTAGTTTCTTCTTTCTCACTGGGGATATCAATCACCTCAGTGATTATTTAGGACCACTATGGTTCCCCTCTCTTAATCGGTAGCAAAATCAAACATTCATGAATTAAGTCTAGTAAAGAGTTCTTAAATTTTATTACTGAACCTTCCAAGGATTGTAGAATAAAAAATATAATGCCAATGGTGTGGTCTTTGAAATGATTGAGTAATAAAAAGTGATGGGAAAAATCATAGTATGCTTTCCTTCTAAGGTGATATACCTCATTATCTAGAGGTAAACTTTAGGCCATTTCCTTGATAGTTCTAACCTCATGAAACCTTTTTGGGATGAAATATTAGGTTTATTATTTTTGTTCTTGAAGAAAATGTTGAGAAGTTATTCCTTTCTCTTTTTGTCCTTGAATGATTTGATGCTAGAATAATGCATCCCATTTGTCTCTCTGATGAGCTCTTCGATGATCAATATTCTCAATCCATGCATATGGACATCATGATCTTTCCAGCAATGAGTGAAGTCCCTGGAAAGCCATGTGCCATGCCCAATAATTTTTTATATAAAGGGAGCCAATCTTACTTTTACCATTATGTTCCAAACATATTTGTTTTCCTTTACATTAGAGCATGAAATTGGTTTAACCTAATCTCAGACCCCACCCATATTACAAATTTGTATATTTATTTTAAAAGCTTCATTGTTCAATTTTTTATATACTAAAATGGATAGGTTATGGGACTAAGATCCAAATAAAATAATGTGATGCAAACCAAGATAACCCTAAACATGTAAGGACTTAGGAATAATTACCTTTTACATGTTAATATATAAGCTCTTGATTCAAACTTGTTTCATTAAAAAATCCATCATGATAATGTAGGGTGTGTCCTTTTTTTTGATTCAATAATTGGGATGATGTCATCAAGAAAATCTCTCTCATACCAACTAATAACATTGCTTCTTTGGACCATGAGATTAGCACATATAGGGATTCAACATTGGTGAACATGTTGATTAATATAGTTGAGTTCAAGATTGGTTAATGTGTTGATTAAAATAGTTGATTTTTAGTTGATTCATATTTTTAGATGTGTAATAGTGCTTCCATTGGTGTAGTTTTATGTCTGTGCATAATAGCCACCTTAGATAATTAATAAGCCCAAGCTAGGTTTTTAGAATTATTATTCAAGTCTTTAGGTCTTCAAACTTTTTTGTTTAGAGTTTTCATATCAAACATTTTGTGTGAACGAATTTTTTGAATGACTTGTGTGAACAACAATGGATTCCCCTTCAAAGTATCTCCTAGGAAATAAATTTCATATTTGAGAACTAAATCTCCAAGTTTAAATCCTATATACAATGACTTCCTATCACACCTCTCTTATCTACTTATTTTCAGATGAGCTTCATATCACTTTCCTATTCCATTTCCTCTTGGAGTTTGATAAATTAATCAAGCTAAACATCCTAGGAGATACATTCCAAACAAGGTTAAGAGTGGATTTATCCAAGTGCAATTTTATTTTACATGGAAAAAACACTATTGGGTTATATTTTGAAGCTCCTTGTAATAACTTCCAGGTATCTCCTAGGAGATACCTCTACAACATGCATAAGAATGGATTTCCCCTTTCAAGGTATCTTCTAGGAAATACCCTTTAAACATGTACAAGAATGGATTTTTCCTTCAAGGAACAAGTGGAAAATTTCTTTACATGGAAGGCACTACTAGGAGATATTTTGAAGGCCTTTGTAATACCTTCAAGGTATATCTTATGAGACACCTTTCAAAAATGTACAATAGTGGATTTCTACTTAAAGGTATATATCTCCTAGGAGATACATTTCAAATGGGGACAAGAGTGGATTTCTCCTTCACAGAAGGAGTACAATTTTCCTTTGCACATAAGGCACTACTAGATGCCTTGGATGAAGCAGTTTAGGATATGAAGATTCACTATGAGAAGATAGAAATATATCTATCTTTTTTCATACATTGATTTACTACCTTATGATCAAATAAAAAATGTTCTGGGGCCTCAAGTGAAAATGTTGTGTTGCATCTTCAATGTGTTTTTTTGATTGAGGTTAGGAATTGCCTGATGAGATGAATGAAAGACACATGGTTATCTTAGGGGACTCCTAAGACTATTTTTGGGGATAAAAATAATCTTTCACCCTTCCCTGTATCAATAAGGATGGTACAAAAGTAAAAAGTTAGCCAAGAGTCCAACCTAGAATCTAAGTTAGACACATGGTGGGTCTTTAGGGTTTTATTATTTTTGGGCCCATTTTAGAGATTTTCCCACTTATCTTTTAGTGGGCGAAGTGAAAAGAGTAATCGATGTACAAAATCCCTATATTTAAAAAGATAAGTGATGACATATGGTAGATCCTCAAGGATTTTTAAGCTTTGGGCCCTTTTTAAAAATTGCCTCACTTACCTTTGGGTAGGTGAGGTGCAAAAGGTCCCCAAAATCTTGAAAATGCTAGAATGAATTTTTTTGATTATATAAATCCATGTGTTTCAAGGAGGATTACCAACCATAAAATAAACATTTTCACCTTCTCTCTCATTTTTTGAAAAGAAGCTCAAATGACTTAAAGAGGGTAGTTGGTAATTAGCCATTAATCTTCAAAGCATTAATGGCAACCCTAATTTCAAAATACAAAGGATTATAACTAAGGAAATTGCCTTCATTCAAATTTACATTTTCCATTCAGATATTATACTTGCATCTTCAATTAATTTGTGTTCCCTAACTACCTGAAGCTTGAAAGAGTGATTATGGCGAATTCTTCAAAGGTCTTCAGTTTCAATTACACATACCCCTCTATAATATCAATAAGTGCTTTCCTAGCTCCTTATATTGTGTTCTTTGAGGAGGTTTGAACATGTTTCAAGGGTGATCATAGTGAGTAATTTATTTGAGTTTAAAGTATTACACTAAAATATCTAGGAAACAATAGTAATTACATTAGCATCTATCAAGAGCAACATTATTTCTTTTCTAGATGAAATCAAAGATATAGATGCTTAAGAGTTAGAATTTGTATCCCTATTGAATTTATTATAGAATATAAACCCTCTCATAGTATTTTACAACCTTGAAATGAGTTATATCACCCTTACAGTAGCATTCCCCTTGGCTGACCCATAACCAGAGTTAGTGATTACATGTGCCCAATTACAGCAACTAGACACTAAGACTATCATTGATAGAAGTCAATCAATTGTCTATTATTTCATTTTTTTGGCCCTCAATGCCATTCTTGGGATTCATCCCCATCATAAAATTATCACACTCTCTCTATAATAATGCCAAGAGTATGCAAATACGAATGACACAATAATATGGGACATTGTTAACTCCTGCTAGTTAGTCAAGAAAAGGCAAACAATATCAAGAATGTATAAGAGTCTAAAACTAGTAGAATTCAAGGAATTACCATATTATGTGATTTTCATGGTGCAAATTTTTTATGGAATGCCCACTATAGGTAAATTTTAACCTTGGATGTCTATAATCTAAATCTATGTATTGGAATAATGAAATAAGTTGGATTGGGTTACCATTCTAAGTGATAATCTGCACGGGTAGATGATGCAACTCTAGGTTATAATCCATTCAAATGAGGAATTTATAGGTATATTTTACATTTCCTCCTACCTGATGTACAACTTAGTGCATAATAGGACATTCCAAGTGCTCACCAAGAATCCTAGTGGGATGAGAATGTATGAGGTTTATCCTAAAATAACTCTGGATGGTTTCAAGAAGAATTTTTTTAGAGTTTATAATTGTTTATTTAATAATATGATGAGTGGATTATATCCTATAAGAAGCCTCAATAAGATTTCCAAGGGGGATAGAGGCACAATTGATAAATATGGTTCATCGTATATTTAATTTATATCATTTACTTATATCAGGGTAAGTGGCTACTCGAGGTTTCCATACAAACTACATAGATACCAAGATGATATACTAGTAGTGATATAGCTAAGTAGGTATATGGTGCCCCCACATGAGATGATAGTGTTAAATAAGGTAAATAACCCTTTCAAGTTTCCACTTTAAATTGGACATTATTAATGTCCTTCTATTAGCAAATCTAAGGGACTAGATCAAGAGATGGGCCAGTATGATATCAAATGGTGGGTAAACACAATAACAAATGTAATTCTAAATCAATCACATTTTGAAGACATCTTGTCCATTTTCACTACCAAGGAAGATGTCAAAAATTAAGATTATATGAGATTGATAGTGCAAGAATTTATCACTTACAATATCTCTCACATCCCTAAGGATATGGAGGATGATAATAGGACACTATCTAGAGTATACAGTCCAATACTAAATCATAGGCCATGTCACATGTTGAGTTCACTAATGAGGAAAATTATTCCATTCTATGGAGGGCCACAATAATCATGAGAAGAACCTTTAGGTGGTTGAAAGAACATATGGCTGATCTTAGTACTTATGACACCCCTACCATTCAGGAACTCAAAGAAGTTTGGGATTTAAAGGGTTTCCTCCTAGAATATAGTGGAGCTCCCTTGACTCTACCACCAACAATGGAGGGCAAAGGTAATATAAAGGTTGGTGATTTTGACTTCACCAATCTAATTAATGTGAAATCCATAACTGCATTACAATCCAAGTCAGGATTGTCCTTCTCAAAGTTAACAAATATAGATAAAAATTGGGATAAAATTTGTACTAGGGAGGTTACATTGGCTAGTACCACCATAATATACACTACATTAGAAGCAAATCAAACTATACCAACCATCCCAATAACCATCCTAGTGTTTAATCTAACTATTGTCCCACTTGCTCCACCAACATAATAACCAGCCATTTTCCCTCCCATAAAGATTTATTTAAGGGAGTGGAGGTGAGCAAGAGGTGGAGCAACCCAATCCAAAAAGAGTCAAAAGGGCTTAGTATCCTTTAGTTTGGATTCCTAAGAAGAAGAAGGAGGTTGTGTTCAAATACCTACCTTATAAGGAACTCCTCCTGAAGAGGAAAGAGGATCAATCCTCATATACTCAGAGATTAAGAGATATGAGTGATGAAGAAGACTCAGATGAAGATAGGCCCATTGCAGAGGTAATGATTAAAAAATGAGCATTCACTCCTCCATAAGTAAGAACTAGGTAAAGAAATCTGAGACCAAGACCCTAAACCCTAATGAAGGTCCCAATAGCTAGTTTATTTTCAAAAGAGGGTCTTTCAATAGTAGAAAGTAAGGGTGATAATTAAGAAGTTATGGCCTTAATTGATCCCTTCTCTTTTGAAGATGTTATGAAGGTTAGAGTTGAGGTAGCCACTCAGGTTTAGTCCCCTAAAGAAAAGGAAATGATCTTGTCAGATATAGAGACATTTGTTAATAATGTCATCACCCATACACTAGGCCAAGATAATTAGGGTGAAGTTGAGGAAATGAATAAATCCTATGAGAAGGATAAGGTAGAGCTAGAACATAATACTCAAGTAACCATTGATCCTAAAGGGGTGGTTACACAAGGACTACAAAAAGCTCTAGATGCATCAAAAGTTGTCCCTTCCCCTCTAAAGGTGTCAAGTTTAGCACTAGAGGAGAAGGTGAGTATAGAGGAAGGTGGGGGAGCAAACCTACAAATGGTTACCCCCACCCATGTAGAAATAAATAAGGATTTGGACTAGTCTAGTAAAGGTTCTAAGGAGAGTGGTTTACGTAATGTTGCTTCAATTAATGTACCTTTAGGTCTCCTTCTTCACATAAAGGTCCATGATCTAACCCACAATAAAGGTCTAGAGGATGTGGTTGGTGAAGAGGATGTGGTTGGTGAAGAGTTGCCTGAGGGCTAAGGAGGTCACCATAGCCTCATCTATACCTGAGGCTTAGAAAAATAAAGAAGGTGAAGCAAGTGCAAAACCTTCTAGTCAATTAGTAGGATGAGGAATCACCATTGAAATGTTACTCAAGGAGTCTCACAAATTTGGTCCAAATTTTGAAGTTTTGGAGTAGATAGAGCCAAACTTAGAAGGGGGATCTAGAGAAAAAGTGGGTGGTGAAGAGTTGGAAAGTGATGAAGAAATCAAACAGTTAGTGTTAAGTCCATATCCCATTCCTATGGCACTTCCTACATCAATTACTATAATGACACCACCCTTTACTATCTTGAGACCTATATCTATGTCTAGTACATCAATGGGATTTTAGACTAGACCCATTCTTTGGGTCAAGGAATAGGTCAAGCAGAAGGACATTATGAGTAATATTAGGGATATTTCCATAGTGAAGATTACTTAGGCATATAAGGCCAAATCCCCCAATAAGGTTAAGACACATTTTAGGACCACATTCACTACCACAAGAGAAAGTAATGTAGAGTTAGCCATTCCCCCACCAGATGCTTTGAATAAAGATGATCCCCTTTAGAGTTACACTATTTATAGCTAAAATTTAGGGGATACATCAAGGAATGAGTTGAAACACAACTCACAGGTTTTGACAAACATGGTGGCTCATAGGATGGATAAATACAAACAAATCAGAGAAGAGTTGAAGGCACAAAATCAGGCTATGATCTAGTACTTGCAAAAGATATTAAATGAGCCCAAGGTAGTAACTCTATTTACTAGTATTTATCTAAGGCATCCTCTCGTTTCAATAAAGTCATTTGATTTTTATTGAATTAATTATTTTAAGTCCAAAGGAAGAGAAACATAAAAATGTCAAGAAGATATATGCACTAGGGAAAAATAAATAATCCACTCGACATTGAAATGATTAAATAACATAGTGGATAATAAAATGGCGTGTGATGTTCAAATGATTTTCTATGAGATAATGCCAAGATGTGGGAGGAGGTCTAGAATAAAATGTATGAGGTCTGCAAGATGGGTATAGATACTTTGATCATAGAAAGGATCATTACTCCTAATGATCACAAAAATCCCAAGGAGTGTCAACTAGCAATCAAGAATCATTTGATGATGCTCAAAGATGGCATCTTCAATTTAAAAGGAGAAGAGAAGTCCCTCAATTATGCAACAAAAAAGATAGATGTTGCATTAAAGAAGATGGTAAGGCTTGATGGTGCAATTGACTTGGAGGAAGAGACGATACACATCACTTTGAAAAACCTCTTGAATGCACCACAAGAGTATTTGATGTTGATAAAATAAAATATTTGGTGTCAATTTAGAAGTCTTGTGACCACCTTAAATAACTCATTGGATGAAAGTATACCATGTTTCAAAATTTTGCCACTTGATTTGAAGAGTATATAGTAAAATTCAAATACCAAGCGAGCACAAACCAAGGGAATCTCTCCCCTATGCTAGAAGCATACACCAGGTATAAAAAAAGTTGATGAAAGATTCCATCATCCAGATTGACTCCAAAGCATAATTAGATATTTTAGTTTTGTTGAGTTGGCACTTATTTCTTCCCTTCCCTCCCTTCTTTATTCTCATTTCTTACTGAGATACCATTGTACTTGGCCTATTAGTGGCATGTCCCTTTCAATTAGTTATTATATAATCATGATGAGGGGAAAAGGATGTTTTTGTCTATTTTTCAAAAGGATAAAGGTTTTGTTTTGTCCCTTGCAATATCTTCCTCAAGTAGATAACTAGAAAATATCCCACCTTGCTTAAGGATCATTTTTACCATCATCACACATCATGATCATATCCATGTATAATTTTTTATACATTGTTCCAAACTCTCATTTGGATTAATGGACATGTTTTCAGATGGCATGGTTTTACCTCTTCTAATGTTTTTATGAATTGTTGCTTGTGTTTCTATAGTAGGTTCAATGGACATGCTTAGGTTTTTTTAAAGGTATCTCCTAGGAGATACCTAAAAGGGCCTGAGAATACCTTCCATATTAATTTGAAATGTCCTTACAATGGATTTGATATAACCATGACACCTTTTTGTTTGGAAAGAACCCTGATGCACACGATTGGAATTTTATTTTGAGGTATCTCCTGGGAGATACCTTGGACATACTCAAAATTGAATTTTCTTTCAAGGTATCTCTCTTAGGAGATACCTCAAAGATCCTTGGAATACCTTCCATGTTTCTTGAAAATGTCCTTGTAAAGGATTTGATATAACCATGAAAACTTTTTATTTGGCAAGAAACCTGATGCACACTATTGGAATTTTCTTTTGAGATATCTCTTAGGAGATACCTTGAACATGCACATAATTTAGAATTTTATTTCAAGGTATCTCCTAGGAAATACTTCAAAGGAAATTGGAATACTTTTTATGTTTATTTTAAAGCTAGTTGTAAAGGATTTGATATAACTGTGACACCATTTTATTTGGTAAGAACCTTGATGCACACAAGGTATCTCCTAGGAGATACCTTAAACATGCACACAATTAGAATTTTCTAGGAGATACCTCAAAGAGCCTTGTAATGCCTTCCATGTTGGTTGAAAATGTCCTTGAAGAGGATTTGATATAACCATTACAACTTTTTATTTGGTAAGAACCTTGATGCACACTATTGGAATTCCCTTTCTAAATATCTCTTAGGAAATACCTTGAACATGTACATGATGTGAATTTTCTTTGGAGATATCTACTAGGAGATACCTTGAACATGTAAATGATTGGAATTTTATTTCAAGGTATATCTCCTAGGAGATACCTTGAAGGGCCTTAGAATACCTTCTATGTTGATTGTAAAGGTCGTTATAAAGGATTTTATATAACCATGACAACTTTTTATTTGGAAATAAACCTAATGCATACTTGAAATTTTATTTTGAGCTATCTCCTAGGAGATACCTTGAACATGCATATGATTGAAAAAAAAAATTATAGGAATTCCTTTAAGGGAATTATTCTAGAAAAAATGTTTGCAACAATTTCTTCGATAGAATAAGTCTAAAGAAATCAAGTCTGCCACAACTCCCTTAAATAATTAAGGTCAATCAACACACAAAATTTAAAATAGTTGTAGTCCACCCACTCCCTCAATTGGAAGGAGTAAACTGGTCTAAAAAAATATGGCCTTCCCCGTGTAATGTTTTGATAAAGGCCTATAAGAAGTATAAGGGAGTCTAAGATGAAGCTAAAAAGATGTTTGTTATCATAGCTTCCAATACATCCCAACTAGAAATTCCTCCCTAGGTAATGGATATGAGGAGTAAGCCTTCTCAAATGTCTACTTCCACAATCACAGAGCTCTCCTCAATGTCCACTTTTTTTAACCTTCCAACTAGCACTATATAAAGGGTGAGGAAAAGGAATCTATAAGATGAATATGGTGTGAAAATCATCCTTGAGGAATGACAACTAGTGTTCTACCTCACCAAGAGGTTGAACAGATAGCCAAGATAGTGTGTATATGAGGAAAATATCTTAGACCTGGCTCAAGTGCACAAGGATGTTGTGGTGGCCATCCATCAAGGCATTGAGTTAGCTCACCAAGAGCTATAAGAGGAGGTATAGGAATTAACTACAAAAATTGAGCAACTAAATTTCATGTAGTGATCCAAAAAACTCAAAATTGATAGGCTAAAATCTTTATGCATGTACAATTTTTGTAGTAGCCCGTATACTTAGACTTTCCTTGTAATTAGATCAAATCATTGTAAAATTGATTTTATATATTTTTGTATAGGCACACGTTGCATAATTTTTTAAAAGTCAATTAATATATTTATAACCAAATTTTACCCTTCATATGTCCTTTTCTTTTGAATACAAACATGTCTTGGCATCTTCTAGTTGAACCTTGAGATCATTGATAACTTTCTTAACCTTTGTGGAATATTTATTTAAAATACATATCTACTCTTAAAGTGCCTTGATCATAGCCTTCCACCATTGATTCTCTTCCTTTAACTGATTATCCATATTTGTACCTATTCAAAATATCTTTCAAGTTGTTAAGCTTTCTTAAAAAGACCCACTCTGATACTAATTTTTAGACATACAATCATTGGTGGTGAATCAGTGAGCTTAGATAATATAGCTTCATTTTCCAAACATTTTCAAACTCTTAATCAATTATCACAATCATTCATGAAGCATACACATCATTCATATCAATGAAGAAGAGATATAATGAAAGATCAAACACATAAAGTTAGTTATACATGGGAAACCGTCTTGGGTAATAAAACCCAATAGAACCTGTAATTGAACTACTATCCTATAATAAAAAAACCAATATAGACAAGCTCTAACTAATCAAGTCGCTACCATCTCTTATTTAGTGAGACTATAATTCCATAATGTGATGCTACACCTATCTAGTTGAATAACCAAAATAAATAGACTTTTAACAAGTTTCACCTTGCAAATAAGTAACAACCACCTCAGATGATGAGCAACCACAACATCAATGAACAACTACAACTTTGAACTGATGTCTTCAACACTAGATGATTAAATTATGATTATCGCTCTTCACCTTTAGCAATAACTCTATCACCTGGCACACTGTATTAGCCAAAGCACATTACATAGTTGAACCAACACACAAATATCAATTAAGACACATTAAATATCCAAACTAACCCAAATCCTCAACTCTTCACACTCAATGCATCCAAATCCACCTTTTTGATCACTCTTTAATCTTGAAAAACATTATCACCACATCTACAACATGACTAAATGGTCATACACACAATCCACACACTGATCTATCTCTCATATCAACCACCAAGCTCACTCAGACATCAATAATCCTTTGCTTAAACACAAGGAATCCAAACCATCATTTTGGATGAACCTATAACTCTTCATTTATCCCCAACCTACAAGATCACTATTCTGACATCAAATGATCACAGCCACCTTTTCTCACCTCTGCATATGCTCAATCAACTCCAGTAGATACCTTATACACAAGAACACTATGAATGAATACACAATCAACTTCTTAATCTTTGTTCATATTAAATATGGATTGGTCCCACCTTAAAATTCCACATAGATCATCCTCATGGATTCTATATCACCTTTCAATAGCTAATTCATCATGAGACATCTAAACAACATCAAAATAAGCTCAAATATCCTTCTTAGGTCACTTGTAGAATATATTCAAACACACAGTCAACTTTGGATCTCAATATATTTGATTTTATAAACATTCATATCATCTAACTAGGTTCATTAAAATCACTATGGATCCCTATAAAACTTTGTTTTTACTCCATTAATAAATTCATCCTAGATCAAAAGTTACGAATGAAGCATAGAACACTCATTTTTTCCTTTGTAAATTTGAATATTCAAATTCAAATTACGGACTCATGTGATCATAACCATACGACCAACTCCCCTAGAATCATCCATACATGGAAATGGTGACATCAACAAGCTGCCTACTCATATTTCTTGCCTCTAGATCAAAATATCTAGATAAAAATAATGATTAACCAGATGAAGTCCACTCACTTCAATACTCATTATAAGCACCTTTGACACCCCATAGGGTCTCTACAACATGTCCATACCAACAATATTATCCATTAAATGCCTTCCTTAGTCAAAAATTGAATAACTATGTAGTAATATTGAGGCTCATTGAAGCAAACTTTGTCATTATCATTCTAAGACACATGACACCTTATCAATATCCTTGATCACCTTAGAGACATCATTGAAAAACCTCCAATAGTTTCCCCCTCATTTGTAACTAGAATATAGTTGTTATCATAATTAATACAAGGATATAAAAAATTCAAGAGTTTGTTTGTAGTGTTTTCTTGGTCTTTGTTATTATCTAGGTTTTATCTAGGTTTCTAAAAAAAATCAAAGGACATCTATTGGTCTTTATAATTGAAAGGGAACTTTTTTTTTCCCTACCTTAATCCTTAATTTTTAAAATATTTAACATGAATAAATTTAGATTAATGCTCATTATATATATCCATTTATTTGTTTAAGAGTTTGGGATTATATTAGCAAATACAAAACAATTTACATCATAATAAGTTTAGGTAGATTGTGTCACTATCATATTACTATTGTCCCTACAATAGGGTCTGCTTGCATACTAGAAGGTGGTAAGGTGTAACCACATAATCTCTTCATCAAAACCAATTGAAGCCCCAAGGTGTCACTACCATATTCTTGGTGTCCTTAGAATCTAAGAAATGTTATTTTTCTATTTGCATTACATCCTTAACATAGACACACACCAATAGTTTGGAAGGACCTATGGATGCATCTAAATATTCTTAACCTACTATTTCCTATCATGCACTTTTAGGTATTAATATTCCTCTAAATGTTAAGCTAGTCGGTTTCCTCAAGAAATAAAATTTGACTATATTTATTTACTCTGGGAGTACACACAAACTCATCAATAGTTAGTTGGATACTCAATTGGATTATTTCATTTACCTAGCTCTAGAATTTCAAATCCTAATTACAAATGGGGGTATATTCAATTTTTATACTAAATGCCATAGTATAAAGCTATGGGAGACTACCTATTATATTATATTATGTTTTGTATTATCATGGATGGGACTATTTTGTTTTGGATTGTAATGGCTCACCACTTTATGCACAATTGAGATGAATTTTGAGTAACTATTCATGATCATTAATTTAGAAGGAATGGCATTTGAACTACATGGTTTATTAGATAAATATACAAAATTATTTATTTTTTAATAGATGATGAAGATGATCAAGAAAGGCGCAAAGTAATTATTATGTGACTATTTTCCATAGAATTTAAACCAAATAAGCAGTCTACCCATATTGAATTACAACTAGTGGAGTCTACCCATTTTTGTCTTATACACCCACTTGACTCCTTTGACCTTTTTCCCTTTTATAATGGGCTTTAAATTAGGGCTCATTACTACCTAGACTAACCTAGGGCCTCCCTGAGCTTGACATACATTCTTAAAAATTATACTATTTTTTATTAAAAATTGATTGAAGTATATATAGGCAGAGCATTTAGAATAATATTTATTGTATTGTTTTATAAAATTTTAGTGTTATAATTTAAAAAGATTATTTACTTGACAAATAGACATGTGCATGTTCCTTTAGCAGAAGGCTCACTAACATCACAACTGGGCACGCTTCAGCAGGGCAAAAAATATTGCAATAATCCAAGTAGACTATCCAAATATTAGAAATTTCATAACATATTAAGGTGATAAAAAATGAATAAAAGGGATAAGTAAACACAAATAAATCACACATTTTTGATAGAATAAAAAAATATATTAAACACTATTAAGATTAAAAACCTAAAAATAAGGATTTTTGCACATTTTAGATAAAGTAAAAAATATATATTAAACACTATTAAGATTAAATTCCTAAAAATAAGGATCTACATAAATGATAGTAACAAATATGGTCAATGCTTCAGACACTCTACAACCTGCTTTGTTCTGATCTGTCAGTGCTCTATAGTGTATGTTTGGAAAAAGCTAAGAATATGTAGGAATAGGAATATATCTGGTCAGACATGTTCAATGGTTTTTGTTCCTCTAAAAATGTGTGAAAATTATATGGACCCTATTTTTCAAAATAAATTTGAATTTCAAATTCATTGAGTACTCCTACCTATTTTTGAATGCAAATGTACCTCAATTAGTCAAGTCGAATTGAAGGCAAGTGATATATTTAATATATTAAAATGATATTTATATATATTATATTAAAATATATAACATTTATTTAAAATATATATAATATAATGTAATATAATATTACAAAATTATATATTATATAGTATATTTTATTATTATTAAATAATATATATGTTAATATAGTTTATAAATTAAATTATAATTACATATTATATATTTTAGTATAGCAGAAAGGTCCCGGTAGTTGTGCACCCTAACTTTGGACATTGAATTAAGGTGCCATAACATCACATTAGATTTCGAAATTTCTAATATGTCATCTTAACTACTTATAACTAAGGTTTCAAGGTCTAACACATTATACATTCTAATGTAACTAATTTTATCATGAGAGGTCATAAAATGCATTTTTTAAACCTATGACCAAAATTTAACCTTTGGAGTACCAATAGTTGTGCATAATATTATCAATACTTGAATCTTTTTAAAAATAAAAATAAAAAGGGGTAAAAACTTTATTAAGTATAAATCATCAGATTACAAAAGTGTCCAAACATCCCACAAGACAAGCAAACCAAAAATAACAGCCTCAAACCTCAACTCTACCAATATCTCCAGCAAGAATGGATTCTAGTTCCTGATGTAAATTGCCAGGCAACTGCTCCCATTCATCCACCTTGTGGCCTTCTCCCTCTTCCGACCCCCATTTCACTAAACAATCAGCCGCCCTATTCCACTCCTGTGGAATGTGGGCATAGGATACCGACTCCATACAAGAACTCACCTGTAAAATCTACTGCACTATCGTAGCAACTGCCGTCTCACATCAAAAATTTTCCTTTCCAGGATCAAGTTAATCAAGACCTAAGAATTAGCTTTGTAGATCACCCTCCTCCAACCCAAAGCATAAGCTCTCCTCAAAGCATATAGGATAGCCAAACCTTCCATCCTATTAACCTTCTACGCTCCTTGATATGTTGAGAAAACAAAAACCACAAATCCTAAAAAATACCTAGCAATCCCACCAATCCTAGCCGCCCCTAGGTTGCCCCTGGATGACCCATCTATATTAATTTTCAGAAGCCCAACAGGTGGAGGCATCCACTTCCCCAATCACTAAAATTTCCACTGCCCCTGTGCACCACGTCTGATACAAGCTAAGATCAAAGATAACTCTCTTATGCCAAATCATTCTAGCACCTCAGCATCCCCTTTCTTCAATGGCATCATAACCTCGCTCTTCACTTCAATAGATTCCTAGATCATTCCCTTAATTCTACTCCAGACCTGTTGAGTGTCCAATTATTCCCCCTTAAAAATCCTCTAGTTTCTTTCCAGCCAAACTCGCCAAAGCAGGAAAATAGGGTCAACGTACCACACATCTTGCAAGAAGGAAGTCGAAGAAGGGGGCAGCCCACTCTAGACTAAAAATAAGCCAAAGAAACAACGTGGATGCACTAGCACCTCCACGCATCCCACCAGAGGTGCCACAGTTGATGAGTGAAGGTATAACAAAAGAAAATGTGAGAGGAGTCTTCCTCCTTTCTATTACAGAGCACACACCTTGAAGGACCAACAAATCCTTGCTTCCAAATATTGTCCCATATCAAACATCTTTTCCACACTAAAGTCCATGTAAAATAGTTACACTTTGGCCATGAGAAACCATTCCAAACTTTCTTCCACCACTGAACTTCCCCCTATCCTCATACTATTGGGAAATCAACTCCTGATAGCCATAGGACACCATATACTTCCCCTTGGGGTTTGGGGACCAGGCTCACACATCACTGTCCATAAGTGCATTAGAACAACATTGAGACAGAATATTCTGTAGGTCCACGCACTCTGCCTCCAAACCAAGAATCAGCCACTCTTCTTGGGACTTCCATCTGGCGATCGCCACCTGCCCCTGAAAGGAAAGGGATTTAAAGTTGCACACCCTTTTCCAGCCAGCTTCACAAAACCTCTAGGCCAGAGTACTCAGCTGAAGATATTGGCTAATTATAAGAGGGAAACCATCCCATGAGTCATGCCAAAACTAGACCTCCACCCCACTCCTGTATATCTATAAAAGGCCCCTCTTAATCAGCGTGGCTCCTTTCTTGAGAGTCACCCAAATCACTGAGCCTTTACCAACAAAATCATACTGTGGAATATCCCTCCTGGGAATCCCAAAAAAATACTTATGGGACAACACTCTAGCCCACAACCGATCTTTCTCCATGCACCAATGACAGTATAGTTTGGCAGCCAAAGTAGTACCAGATAGCACAGACTATCGTAATCCCAGCCCGCCAAACCTTTTTGGGCTGAAGACCATCTCCCACTTAACTAGGCTCCACTTGGTCAAAGATAAATTCCCAGCCCATAAAAATTATCTTGTTAAGGAGTCCAAGTCCTTAACAAAGCTCATCAGCAACACCTAGATCATACACCTGTAGATAGGAAGAGCCTGCACCACTGATTGAATCAATTAAACCCGACCCGCAAAGGATAACCAATGGTGGGTCTAATGATTCAACTTGTCCCAAAATTTGTCTAGGATCACCCTCCACAACTCCTTAGCTAGCCGACCAACAGAGATAGGAATCTTGAGATAAAGCAGTGGGAGACTCCCAATTTGGAACCTAAGGATAAGAGCCACTCTTCGTTGTATGGCTAGAAGAGTATTAAAGAAAAAAATAGATGATTTGCCCTCATTAATTACCTATTTGGAGGCAACAAGGTAAACATCCAAGCTCTTGCGTCTGTTAGATGCCTCCCTAATAGTAACCCTACCCATCAAAGCCACATCATCCACAAACTAGAGATGGGATTGTACAGGGATTTCCTCTCCCCACTGCCAACCCTGAATAACACCATCATCCACATTTATTTTGATCAATCAACCTAAGCCTTCTACCAATAGAAGAAACAAGTAAGGAGAAAGAGGGTCACCTTGCCTCAATCCACAAGAAGCCCCAAAGAGATTAGGGTGATCACCATTAATCAAAACTGAAAAGGAGGTCGAGTTCACACAACTCAAAACCCAACGAATCCAATCCTCTCCAAATCCAAAGGCACCCAAGACCTTCTAGAGGAAGGACCACCAAACTCTATCATAGGCCTTTGACATATCCAGCTTGATAAACATCGCCTTCTCATTGGACTGAGTCATGAATGTATAGTTTTAGTAGCCATCACTCATCAGTCATCACAAAACAAAGAAATAGTATCAGTCATCACAAATACTTTATAAGCGATGGTGTCCGCCATGACGGCAGTGCCCTAATTATAGACACGATAATTATCAGAAATATAAAATTATAGACAGAATAAAAATACAATTATTTTAAAATTTTTGAAATTGTTTTATTTTATTCTTCCAAAAAATAAAAAATAAAATAATTTAAAAAATGTAATTTTTATGGAACTGAACCGTTTAGTTTCAAGTAAATTTATATTCATTGGCAAGGTCTCAATATATAAAAATGTCATGTTATTAATAGTTTCTGTAAGGTAGAGATATGTACTAGATTAACTTGTCATTGCTATGTACGAGACTAATAAGTTAATGTAAATAAATATTAAAAAAATGTTTAATATGTAAATTTTTTAGTTATTGATTATTTCAATTTATTGATAAGATAAAATCTTTTAATAAATATATAATAGTGTTATATATTATATATATAATTGATTTGTGTGTAAATTATATATAAAATAAAATGTTGATCTTATCATATTTATGATGTATGTGTACAAATGGTAAGATGTTGACAAAGGAATAAGGATGTCGTGTATTACATATATTGTATATTTATATATAAAATAAATTATTGATTTTATCATATATAATACATGTGTTATATAATAATAAGACATTGACACAAAAACAATGAAACTATAGGTGGGAGGGTCAATGATCTCTCTCTCTCTCTCTCTCTCTCTCTCTCACACACACACACACACACACACACACACACACACACACATATATATCTGTGTGTGTGTGTAATCAAATTCATTTAATTTACAATCTATTTAATTTTATTTTATATACACACACACACACACACACATAATTGTTAAAATGGTTGTAAATTAAACGAGTTTGATCATGTAGAAATTAAAAGTTTTATAAATAAAATTAAAAGTAAAATAGATTCGATTGTAAGAACGTTGAAAGTTTTAAAAAAATAATTAAAAATTAAATAGGTTTAAATATGAAGAAACTATATGATTAAACATTTTTAAGTTGAAAAGTTAACGACACTTATTAAAAGTCTTACAAATAAAATTACAAGTACATAAAAAATTAAATAAACATTATTTTGTTGCAAGCTAAATAAATTTTATTTTATTTTACAAACTAAACCTGCTTTACTGAAAAGTAACTTGATAATTAAAAACTCTGGTATTAAAAAATTAAATAGACTTTTTTTTAAGAAAAATCTCCATAACTAAGTGCCACTTGAATCAAAACGATATTAAAATAAATATAATAAACATGAAATAAGTATTACCAAAATCTAATAAATACAAATAAAATTATTCATTCACATGAAAGAAAAATTTTCTTTAATAAATCTTACTAAAAACATAAAACCACTCCTAAGAAAATGTAAAACACTCTAAATTACTTGCGAAATAAATTAAGTGGCCGATACATTGAAGCGGTCTTGACTGCATATTTAACACTTATATATTAAAGCAAGGACAGTCAACATGAATAGGTTGTTTTATTTTTGGACTATTCCCGGATTACTCTCATTCATTACCTAATAAGTATTACTCCGTGCCCCTTATTATTTTTTAATGAATTTTGTCTTATTTTTTAAAGTTGGTAAAACGTTTGTTTTAAAGATTTTGATCTTAAATATATTTATTTATATCATCATTTATATCTTTATATATATTTTTTAAGTTATTTTAAAAAGGATTTTATTTGTATTATTTTATAATATCTTTTGTTTTTTATTTTTCATAAATGAATTTGAGATTCTTTGACCTCATTTAAAATGTGATGTTGAAATAACTCTCAATATTTAGAAAACCTAAAAAAAAATTTGTTGTCTCTCAGCGTCTGTGTGCACCTCTGAGGATTCTATCAGCTCCAGTAATTTTTATGGTCAACGATCAATCACATTGGATAGAAGTGCATAAGAAAAAGGGTGAAAAAGGTCATGCCATCTTAAATAGAGGTGCATAAGAAATAGAGTGAAAAACATCATACTCTGATTGTGGGGTTAAGTAACCCAATATTTTTCTAGAGTTGAATATTACTTTTTGGTTGTTAGGCTTCGTCTATACTGGGCCTAATTAAGTTGTTGCTTGTGTGATCTTGTACTTTCTATTCTTAAACGGGCCTTGTTTGTCTTTGGGAAGTGCCATCTACAACCTACCTTTTTTTTGAATAATCTTATATGTTAATATTTTTATATTAATAATATAAACTCTATTTCATCCAAAAAAAAAACAAAATCTAAAAATTTATGAAATTTCAATTTTATAGTAATTATTTAAATTTTTTTATGTATTATATTGATTAAAGAGTTTATTATTTTTTTTCAAAAAATTTCTATTAATTAATGAGATCGTTTAAATCTAGTTTCATTATTATGTGACACGTAAAAAAATATCTTTTCAAATAGAAAAATAGACTTCAAATTTTATTATAGATCTAAGATATTATGAATTTTTTTCACATCTCTAAACAAAAAAAGAATATGAAATCTAAATCGATAGAAAATTTAAAATTGAATATTAATTATTAACATCTAACAAATATTATACTCTTGGTCTATTATAAGTTATTATTATTAGTATAACTAAGATACATATCTCAAATAAATCTATGTAAAAAATACTAAAAAATAATATTCTTGAGACATTTATTATATTTATATCATAAATTTACTATTGTAATGTTTCATGAAGATTTATTATTAAAAATAATAAACATAAAGCTACACAATAAAGAGGTCAGTTGGAAGACATGACACCAATACTCACAACTCCTTCGCTGGTTGGGAAAAGCCAAGCGAATGCAAGATCAAGATTATACCCTCAAAGTAACCGTGTTGGTTGGTCAAAACCCAATAGGCAGAACCATAAAACAAAAGACAAGCCCTTAGAACACCTCTATTCGTCAGGCAGAGCTAAGGTGAAAAGATAGAAGATCAAAAAATAAATAAATAATTGCTGCCACCATCAAAGGTCGTAAAACCCCATCTAATAAACCCTAGAAAGGTTGTAAAACCTCTAGCCAGTAATCCCTAGCAATGCTATAACCATAGAGACATGAAAGGCTGACTGCAAATAGATCGATGCTAAAAGAGCCACCATCGTCATCCAAACCAAATGCAGGGGCATCACTGGAGAGCACTGTCTCTACAACCACCAACTGTCTGTAGAGCACCGGTGAACCCAACACATAGAGACCAAAACCAAGCCACCACACGGACTGAACAAAAAACATAGAAATAAGCTACAATGCGAACTAAACATAAAACCCAAGCTATTACTCATAGGAGCCGCGACTCCCTTACCCTCTCTTTCTGGCATATGGCAAGGTAAACCTTAGGGTTAAGGTTTTGACGGACGGAGGGAGAGAGCATGCCTCTTCTATCTCCGTCTCCATCTTCCCCATCTTATATTATAAATTTAATAAAAACTTCTCTAAAATAATATCTTTTGATATCTTTTACATGAATATATCTAAAATATATACTAATAGTTTAAAAATAACATTAACTTTTAAAAAACTAATTATTTTTGAAGGTGCAACAAGTGTGTGTTTTTTAATATAATTAACTTCTCCACATACCATGTGAACAATATTTCCAGATTTTATTCACTGAATTGTCACTATGTCAACATTTATTAAAAAAATTGCAACCATTAAAACTAATATTTCAATAATAGTACAGTGGTGCTTCCCATACCACGCCAAGATTCTTAGAATTAATCCATAACGAATTAACTGGCCATCATAAGAGCCGACGCTAGCTGCATAGAGCAGGTGCACGCCATTGGGAAAATTAATATGAAAATAAATTTATTTCTAGTTGATGGGGGTGTATCTTTAAAAACACGCTGAAATTTTTGATTGGCCTTTAAGTAAACATTCACGGATCCTCCTTATTTGCATATTTATCTTGGAAGAGTCCATAGAGAATTGAATCGAGTTCCATTGTTATTTATAGCTAGGATTTCATGCATAGCTCAATAATAATCCTACCTATTTTTAGCTGAATAGCATAGCGTTTTGTTAGTTAATCAGAATTTAGAAATCAGTTTGCAGATCAACAGAGGCCTAAGCAACCTGAATGTTGATGAATCTGTACCATCATCATCGCCCACATATATGATCGGGACCGCAGAATCTGTGAGAGTGCCCAACCCCACACATATCTCGACTGGTGCGGCACCAACACCCACACCCACACCCAAACCCATGGTTGACTCCATCATGCGAAGGATTGGTGAATCGGTGGTACACTTCGGGTTCAACAATTAGATACGGTTATTGATTTCATTGAAGAGCAGCTAAAGATGATGAATATATTTAATCGCGCTCCATCAATGTAGACGATACAATCTCTCTATTGTCAATCAATCTTTAATCTCGCACATTACTATTTTCATAATGATAAAATGACTGGAAATTTTCTATTGGGAAGTACGACCTCGGTGAAAATGGTGAGCCAGTGCCATTGGGTTTTCTTGAGAGCGCCTTAACTAGTAACAACTTTCGCATTTATAGTTAATGTGTGTGCAAAACCCACCAAATCGATCAAAGTCCAACACTCATGGTGGGGTTAACGTCCGTTAACAATATGTTAAGTCAAATAATAATGGTTAAGGCAAATGACAATGGTTAAGGCAAACGACAATGGTTAAGCTAAACAATGGTTAGCCAAACGATCATTGAGTAATAAAATGTTAATATCCATTGACTTGTTACTTGCACAACCTTCCCTTGTTCAAAGAGTATATCATTTCTCGATTGCCATTACAATATTCCTTTATTACTTGTGTAGGATCCCTATTCGCCATTAGCTGATTCCAGAAACACGAACAATAATATAGCATCACTGAAGATGCATTTTACTATACAGGCTGGTAGCTATAGTGAATTGCATTATCTGCATTATTGAATCTAAATTTGGGTTTGTTTTATGTTGACTACATAAAGGAATTAATGATTAGTTAGGGCATAATCATTGATGCAACACATAATTTATTGAAAATTTTGTGTAATTAGGATATGATACATATAATTTAGTGAACACATATGAATTCAATATATAATCAATGTTGGATATGATACATAAAGAAATTTGAACTTTTGAGCTTTGTATTCTAGTTTTATAATATAAAGGATGTTTGGAAATTTGATCCCTATTGTGTACATACAATCAACTACAGTTATATCCACTGTCAACTTGAGCTCAGTAATATAATATAGTCAGGAGCTCAAGCAGTTTACAATACAATCAATGCCCTATTGTAGGAGGTAAAGTATAGGAGTGTCAGTTCTATTTAAAATAGTAATTGACATTCAATGAATTATGTATTCAATGAATTCTATGTAGCATATCTTAATTATACGAAATATTTAAATAAATTATGTGAACTATGAATTTTACATAGAGGAAAGCTTAGTCTTATGTGAGTCTCATTAAAAATATGAAATGAACACATTAAGATCCTAACACCTCTAACCTAGACACTACAGAGAGTGTAGATAACAAAAACTAAATAAAATCATAACAAAAACATAAACGAGATAACTCTTTTACGTTCCTTAGGAGCTCTAAATGGCTTTGTTGAATGGCTTGCTTAGCTTGTATATCAAGAAGTCTTTGATAGTGGAGGTTATTTGGCTCCTTCTCTCTTTAACACCTTGGCTTTATTGTTGCTTGGTCAAAGTTTTGGGAAAGGTAACCTTATGTGCATGAGTCTCATGGAGCAAATCCTACATAATAACTCTACAATATCCAAACTTTTTTATGAAAAGTTATAGCCTTATAAATTAACTCTCACCCAAGGTAAGTCAAAGTTGAGTTTTAATCTTGGAATGGGTTCAAAATAGCCCTTAGTGAGTTAGAACTAACTTCAATAGAGTTAATAGTTTTCAAGTAATTGTGATTTTTAATTACTAGGGATGGCTTTCTAATTAGATATTTTAAGATATTTTCAAAGAGCTTGACAACTCATGAAGACAATGATGAAGAGATTTGATATTATAATTTTTAGAATTTTAATTTTTAGATATTCATTAATTGTAAATAAATATTTCAACTAGATATTTAATATTATTTAATTTGTTAATTGATTCTGATTAGCCTTTTAGCTCTTTCAAGATTTGACATTTGATGAAGTGGCCCACCTAATAGGTTCATAGGCCAAATTAATAGTTGTGATGTTGCAAGGTGATTAAAGATGAATTTTTGAGAGGTTATTATTGCATAAAGTAGAGTACCCCAATTATGGATGTCTCAACATAATTTTGAGCTTTGAGAATGATGCATAAATAAATTTGGAACATTTAGTTATTCTTTGGCTTAATTTGTAATGATTGTTAAGAATTAGTCTAAAGTCCGGGTGGAAGCCAGTTATGACTAGTATTAGGTGTCTACAATTTACCTCTATTTGGGAAAGCATTGCATGCTATATGCATAATAACGTATTTTCAAAGAGTGAAAAGGTCATGTATGTCTACTACTTCAATGGCACTAGATGAGCTTTGGATGGCCCCTCAAGGGAGTGATCAACAAAAAAAGGTCGGTGATCGGTCCTTTGAAAGAAGGAAAATGATTGGACCAAAAAGTAAAATAAGGTGGAAAAAATTGATTTGCCAATATATGGTTATAAGCAATGGATATGGAGGTGCCTTAGTTGGGTAGACAAATATGATGATTTACCCATAGGTGGTACAAAAAAAAGTAATGATTTACTCAAAGGTGGTTATAATCATTTAAAAGAAGATAACGGTAGCAAAAGAATGATTTGCCCAAAGATAGTTATAATCATTAAAGAGTAAAGTAAATATTTGCCCATAGGTGGTTATAATAATTGGCATGATAAAAACATGTCCAGTTGGATGGATAAAGATAATGATTTTTTCAAAGGTGATTTTAAGAATTATCACAGTGAAAACATCATCCAGTTAGATAGAAAAAAGATAATGATTTTCCCAAAAATGATTATAATCATTAACCTCTAGGTAGATCAAAACATAATGATTTGTCCATAGGTAGTTATAATCACTAGTTCTATAGGTAGGATGACACACAATGATTTTCCCAAAGGTAGTTATAATCATTGACATCGCAAGTGGAATGACATATACTGATTTATTCAGAGGTGGTTATAATAATTGGTACTATAATGATGACAAATTAGTACAAAAAAGAAAGATGAATTTAGGAAACTTGATTTTATGGAGATGCACATTCTAACTAACAATGCTTAAATCTTTTTCATTTATTTAGTTACTCTATATGTGTGGAATGATTCAGATATATCAATAATTTTTCATATGCCAAGGTATACCATGGCATCATTGCTTGCAAAATTTTTTGAGTTAATTTTTGGATAGCACGTGATAGTAAGCATCATGATATAAAATACCATCAGAACTTAGCCAAAATATGCATAAGGACTGACACATGATCCAATAACAATAAAACGTAATACACTAATGATAAAAATTATGATGAAAATGTTGATGTATTAATATGGATGGATTCAAGAATAATGCATAGGGAATCACCCAATAAATTCACATAAACTAGATCAAGGCATAATAATAAAAATAAATAAACAAAAAGAAGCATCTAGACACAAAAAGAGAATGCCACACAAAATAAAAAATGAGAACAAAATGAAATAAACACAAACAATGGTTAATTATAATTTTAATGGAAATAGAGACCAAACAAGATGACAATCATTGCCCCTAGGCCATAGAAGACAATGAAACAAACAAATAAAATAGGGGGAATAAAAAAATGAAGTTGTTAAGATGAATCCAAGTGTATTAGACAAGAGGACACTACCTACATAGTTCCATAGATGGAAGGTCTAATATAAAGTTTAGGATAAATGCAGTTCTCCTAGGAAATGGGATAGAATAAAATTGATGATCTAGAAAAACATGATTGTGTTATATAGGAAGAAGGGAATGGGCTCAAAAAATGGTGAAAGCATGGAACACAAGGTCAGTAAGGATGAAGAAAATAAATGATAAGTGGTTCCCTATGATATAACTAGTGATCCCATAATTCTTAAGGTAAAAAAGTAGTCGATTTGGTGATTGTTTTAGGATTTTCTAGATTGTTTTCCAATATTTTTTAAATTTTTAGAGCATCCCAACTTGAAAGAGAATGATGAGATACTAAACTATCCAATCTCATAAAATCATTAGAGCATTCAAACTTGAAGATTAATCACAAAATAGTGAAAGAGTGGCCAATGAGATCAATAAACTAATCTCAATGTGAATCGAGTACTACCTACATAGTCCCATTAGGACCTCAAGTCATTATAGTTCTACCTTATAGTGGAGGAATCTGACTAGGTATTAGAAAATTCTCAAACTAGGCAAAGTAAGTGAATAACATAGTATGACATTAGAATGGCAAGGTGGTATTTAAAGGCATGATAAAACATGTTCTTAATTTTCCCATAGGTGGTTACAACTTAAAAACAATGACATAGGTCAATGATACTAATTTTCTCATAGGTGGTTATAACTAGTAGCACAATGGTGGCACTTGATTTTTTTAAAGGCAGTTATAATTAGTAGTATGTGAATGGAATAAAATAAGTAATGAAGGATGCAACTGTCAAAACATTATCATACTACTCCAAAAAATGGTTGATGTCTAGAATGTTGAATCAACTAAGAAAACTTTATTTGAATACCATCGCTAAATGTCCCTAAAGAACCAATGGAATAGAACTAAGGTGAAAGGGGTTGGATAGGGTGGGGTTAAATAACTTTGGTCAAAAGGGAAGGTATGCTAGAATGGTATATGGTATGGTACAAATAAAATCATGATATTATGTTACAAATAAAATGTGTCTCATAGACAATATTTTAAGTCTCTCAAGCGATGTAACACTTGAGGTGTATAATCTTCATTAGCTCATCAAGTTCATCCTCATCGGGTGTAGCGACCCTGTATTCTCTAGAGCTATAATTTTGGACAATGATATAGGGGACTATCTAATTAGGTTTGAACTTACCTTGTGTTTCTTCTCAAACATGATATTCTATTAGTTTTCTTTGAGAACAAGATCCCCAAGTGCAAATTCTCTATGTTTGACCCACTGGTTGTAGTGGCCATAGAGCTAGTTCTAGTATGCTTGAAGGCTATTGATAGTGGCCATGCATTTATCATCAAGTAACTTTATCTCTTGCTGGATATACTTGATAATATTCATTATCCAGAATATATTTCATAGAGATTCACAAAGAAGGTAACTTGACCTCAATGAAAAGAATGGCTTTAGTGCCATAAACTAGGGAATATGGAGTGGTTCCTATTGGGGTATTGTAATTAGTAAGGTATGTTCAAAGGGTGTAGAATACTTAGAGGTGTTAATCATGGCCAACATCATTGAAAATATTTTTAATAATGTTTACAATGGTTTTGTTAGATGCTTTTGCTTGGCCATTACCTTATGGGTAATAGGCAGTAGAGAAGTGTTGTACTCGGCACATAGTTGTTTTACATATTTATTTTTAAACTATCCATCATTATCAGACATAATGTCAAATGGGATTCTATAGTGGAAAATGAGATGGTTGAGTATGAATTTAGAATTTTTTTCCAATCATGTAAATGAGGGGTATAACTTCAACCCAATTAATAAAATATTTAGTAGCAGTAAGCCTATGTTTATGGCCATCAGATGAGGTTTTGTTATTATTCCCAATGATATAGAGTTCACATGTACTAAAAGCCTATGGTGTAAGCATTAGTTTCATTATTTTGGATACAACATAAATCATATTGGCATGTAATTGACATGTATCATACCTTTTGATGTAAGCAGTTGCATCTGCATCTATAGTTGGCCAATAGTACCTAGTATATATGAAATTTTTGGATAGGACGACCCCACTAGTGTGGGTTTAACATGATATTTCATGAACTTCCTATAACACTAATGTTGATTCTACCAAATTTAAATAATGAATCAAAGTTACATCAATGTTATGATGGTAAAGAGTTAGTCCAAGTAAGGTATATCATGAGTCTTGGTGGGTAAATCATTTTTGTTGTTTGTGAGATAGGTCTAGTGGAATAATGCGGTCATGAAGGTAGGAAAAAAGGTATGAAAATCATATAGAGCTAGGACCAATAATATCATAGATCATTATGACAATTGAGGGTTCGTGAGATGGCACTAGAAGATGTTCAACGAGGAATTGAGATTACTTTGTCTTGATTGTGTGATAAACAAAAAATCCAATGGTGGACATGGCATCTTCTATTTTGTTACTGGCACTTGGAGTGTGTTCAAATTATATATCAACAATCTACAGTTTGAGAGTCTCAATAATGGACTTGTATGGCACCAACTTGTCATCTTAGGTCTGAGAGTGGGTTATAACTTGATTGATGATTAATTGAGAATCACCATAAACCTTTATATGCTAAATATTTCATTGTATTTCATGACAAAGACTTATAATGAGTGATTTATATTTAACCATGTTGTTGGTATAGGGAAAGTTGATACATAATGATTTAGGGATGAGATCCCCCTATGGTATAATAAAAAATAGACCTGCATTTGATCTATGTGCTATGAATGATCTATTAAAATACATCTCCTAGTGTTAATCCGCAAGACATGTTTCAATGATGGTCATAATGGACTCATCTAGGAATTGAAAAGTTACTGGATTTGTATTTGTAAGGGGAGCTTAAACAAGTTGATTGATAAGAATGTATCGTATGATGGCCTTCTAATTGACATATTTAATTTTGATCTCACTCAGAAACATGATCCATTAAGCCAGGTGGCCTTGTAAATTTGTTTTGTATAGTAGATATTTGAGTGGATCTACTTTGGAAATAACTATGGTCTTGTTGTTTAACATGTAATATAACATTTTTTGTACTACAAAGACCATAACTAAATAAGATTTTTTAATGGGCTTATATTTATGTTCATACACAATGAGTGTATGACTTAGATAATACACAACATATTATTTTTTATTATCATCATGTTGAGCTAGGAGTATCCCCAGTGCTTTTTCTATGGCTAATAGGCACAATAACAATGACTTTCTTCGCATAGGTGTAATAAAATAGGCATATTTTCAAGATAGTCCACTAAACATTGAAAATATTTTGGGAATTCATCACTCTAATGAAATGTGTCACCTTTCTTCAACAAGTATGTAAATGGATAAAATTCATCTACCAACTAAGAAATGAAGCATTTGATAGACTAAATCTTGACCTACAAACTGTGGAGCTATTTTAAATTGAAAGGTGGTGGCATCTCGTTAATGGATTATAGTTTAAATAGATCAACTTCAGTGACTCTAAGAGACATAATGAAACCAATAAATTTGCCTTAAGTAACTCCAAAATAACACTTCTTAGGATTGAATCTGACCTTGTATTTACACAGTCTCTCTAATCTTCTTCATAGTGCTATTGGATAATCAACCTTGGTCTTTGATTTTCCTAGTATGTCATCATTGTAGTCTTCAACAATGGCATGCATCATATCACGAAATATAATGGTCATGGATCTTTGCTATGTGGACCTAACATTCTTGAGACAAAATGGCATAACCTGATAGCAAAACATTCCCCATAGAGTGGTGAACACTATTTTATGTTGGTCTTTTGGTGTAATCTGAATCTGGTTATATCTTGAAAATCCATTCATCAGTGAAATCATTTCATATCTAGATATGGATTTAAATATCATCTCAATATTTGGTAGATAAAAGTTGTCTTTAGGGCAGGCCTTTTTTTAATCTCTAAAATTAGTGTAGATTATAATTTTTTTTTGTCTTCTTACTGACTGGTATAACATTTGAGATCTACTCTGAGTAATTGATCGATCAAATACATATCACTTGTAAGATTTTTTCCAATTATGTATTTACTAATACAATAATATGAGAATGCATTTTGCATAGTTTCTATTTCACAAGTTTAGCATCAAGATATACAACAAAATGGTGTACAACCAAGGCATGGTTAAAACCTATTATGTCTGAGTGGGCCCAAGAAAATATGTCAACAAATTCCCTCAAAAGGGATGTAACAATTTCATGTTCCTCCTCAGTGAGTGAAGCACCTAATTTGATCCATTTCAGGTCATCTGAAGTCTCGATGTTTACTTTTATGGTGTCTTCAACGAGGAGAGTCAAACCATCTTCCACAATGGTTGGTAAAGATTTGAATTAGACTAGCTCTTCAAGTTTTAAAAAAGATGAATTAGAATTTACCAATGGTAAGTATGGTCATGTCACAAACACTGTTGAAAACTCTTTAATGATTTAATTAAAGTCATGTTATTCTTCAAAACTGAACTTAGACCCAAAATCAAGTTTTTCATTGGTGGTCTCCTAAGGTATGTTTGAGGAAAGGTGAACATCCCTATCTAATGATTCCTAAAATAGGTTTTCAATAGAAGAATGGGCTTTATATTTACTTTTAACCTAGTTCAAAAGAGCCTCAAAGAGGTTTTCATTTTGGGGCCTCAATGTTTTATTTATTTCTTTATGGATAAGGGTGTTCATCTATGTTCCCCAATAGGCTATAGGATCTAGTTTGATTGAGAACCCTTGTTTGTGGTCCCGCAATGGAACATTATCTTTTAGTCCTAGAAAATTGGAAAATGCTTCATCATTCTCAAACTCATCTAAAAACACTGTGGATTCTTGTGGGTCTCAGTATATAAGTTGAGGTTGATATAAATGGCACAAATTGTTCTAGTTAATTGGGTTAAGGGTATAAATTGGATGGGTTTCAAACAAAATGTTATTGATCAGGTCTTCATAAAGGATATCTTCAGACTCTATTTTACTACTGATATTTTCATCACTAGTCATTAGCATTGGAACACAAAAAATATATGTGGGGTCACCCCTAAGTGGTTTAAATTTAAGACCATAGGTTCCTTTGCACAAAGTGATGGAGATTGACTCATATATACCCTACTAATTTGGTTTGAGTCCTCCTCCTTCATAAGATTGATTCTAAATTATCTTTTTAGGAATGGGGTATTTGGCATTTTTGTAAAAATCAGCCTATTTGTTAGTTTCTAACCATGATTTATCATTTACAAGTGGGTCATGAAAATTTTAAGAGATGGACTATTCAATTTACCCTTTAATTTTTGTTTTCATTCCATGCAAGTTTTTTTGGATTTATGTCTTTCATAAGACTTAGGATTCTATGGAAGCTTGGAAATGTGGAATGTATGATGGGTCAAATAATCTCTTGGGCCATTGCCCGAGATTGTAAAATGATTAGACAATTTAGGAAGTGTTATATGGGAAAATGAATCAAGGCTATTTGGGTTGATGCAATTAACCTCTAGTAAATCAAAAAATATTTCCTTGTCTTTGTCCCTTTTGGGAACTAGATCTAGGATAAAGTGATACTTATAACTTTCATACTTTGCCTCCAAATGTTTACAATATTCATAAGGCTACAATATCTATTGATGGTGACCTCCATACTTGAGTGAGAGAATTTGCGAAAATGGTACAATGTTAAATGGATTGCACCAATTTTATGTATATAAGGTCTATCTAAAATAAAATTATATGATAGGTCTATGTCTAACACATGGCAAAGTGTATTGTGGCTCAAAATCCCAATGATAATTGATAAGCTGATGGTGCCTTATGATTCTCATTATTCATTTTTATAGGCCTTGTTAGTGATTATCTCTATCTAGAGATCAACTAATGTGTATCCAAGATGCTTAATGAGATTCAGAGACACAATATTTAGGCCCAATCTATTGTCTATGAGGACACATTTCACTTTGTGCCTCACTATGATAACTTCAATGCAGAATGGATTATTATGGAGAGGGTTAAGGGATGACATATCAATTTTGTCAAAGGTTTAATATTGGATTGAAGATAGATGTCCAACCAAAGATTGGAGTTTTTTTGGGCTTATGTCATTTGAAACTTAAGATTGGCCTAGGAACTCTACCAAGATATTTTTGTCGATAGTAGACATTTGTAACAAATCTAGAATGGACTTTTGTGCAGGCATTTTTTGAAGTTATTCCATAACATCAAATTATTTTATTTTACAATGGTATATGGTTTGTTTCTAGCTAGAATGGTTTAATGGATGGGTGTGATGGTAGATGAATGTGGGCCTAGAATGGTAATCTTTGACCACCGAGTTGTGATTGAACACTCAAGATTAGATGCATGACCATTGTTGTTATCAAATTTTGGTTGAAAGGGGCCATATAAGATAAGTCTCAATTTTTAATGCACTTGTATGTGGTCATGGGAAAATGATGATTTATCAGTATAAGATCCAAAAGTAATAATACCTACATACTTGTACACTTGTATGTGGTCCTAGATCAAGGAAGGATCACTAACAAAGGTTGGTTTATTGGAATTGGTTAACAATGATCCTATTAAATTATTATTTGGTATTGGATTGATGGAGATGATGTAAATGTGACCTCGTACAATATGGTCTACAAATGTTTTGTAGTCATGTGAAACTACATGATAAGTATGTTGGTTATTCGCATCATTTTGGGCTTGGTTCCATCCACTTGGTTGATCTTCTTCTTCTTCTTCTTCTTCTTCTTCTTCTTCTTCTTCTTCTTCTTCTTCTTCTTCTTCTTCTTCTTCTTCTGGACTCTATTATTGTTACTGTTAGTTGTTATTACTATGTTTTGGAAAAAAGGTTTTAATAAATACCTATTTTTTGATTAGATGTAGAATCTCTATATCCAATGTTATCTCCCCATTTTCCAACATATTTTGAATAAGATGTTTGATTTGCACACAATGATGTAGATTATGTCAATTAACTCGATGGCATTAAAAAAATTAACTCTCTTGGTACTAATATGGATAAGGGATGCCCTCAAAATAGTGATTTAGAATAGGCTAACTAATAATATTAGTTGTGGCTAACTTTGGAAACATGGCTTTAATTGGTTCTCTAAGGTCACTAAAGACACAATGAGAAGATAGAGTTCTCTTTAGAGGATGGGTTTTTAAAGGAAATATTTTATTCATTTATTGATCTAGTTTAAGCTAATGTGAAGGTCATGCTTACTAAATGGGTTTCTAGTAAGAAGTAATTTGCATTTATGGTATTGGCTGAGTAGAGGGTGTTTACACTATTCAGACATGTCATGACATGGTTAATCCATTTTTAAAAACATTATTTTTATGGTAAAACTTCTTTGATTTTTCATAATTAACATCTTGGGAAGGTGCTAACATTTGTTTATGGACTTGGTTTTGGTTTAAATTTTGAAAATTTTGTAAAAACAAACTTCAAAAAGAACTAAGTCATGAGAATAACTAAGTTTGTTTTAAATACCAAAGATAAATTGTGTAATATTTAACCATGTTAAAATTTTGATTTTTACACCTTAGGACCTATAATGTTTTAGAGTATTTTCTTGCTTAGAATCCCAAAATTGAGTGAGAAAACAACATTTAAAATTTCACTCTTGGGTTTTTGATTTTTGTCTTAGAAATGGATTAGTGTAAATTTTTTTTGGTCCATAATATTGTTAAATAATAGGTTCATAAATAATGTTACATCCTAAATCCTAAAATTAACAAGGTTGTATAATAGTTTTGAATTCCTTAAATATACTCACTCTTGAGGGGATTTTAATTGTTAATCCAAAAAGTAAAAGTGCATGAAAATTAGGGTTTTTAAGCTCCCTCTTCTCGCAAGATTTTGGATTACAACATGAAACTTTGGGTTACTTTCTGTGTATCAATAATATGTTTACAAAAGGTGGATAACACTAAATATGCTCACATAAATTAGGTGCACATCAATTGACTTGTTGTGTAAAGGTCTTATCTTTTTCACAACCACTACATTAGTCACTTACTCAGTGTAGTGTCATGTCTGACTTGATCATACAATCTGAGGGTAGTAGTCATTAAAGGAGGTAGTTTAACCACTCATACTACCATCCTATCAATTCACCATCTCAATTTATATACACTAATGTAGAGTAAGGTTTAAAGGATTCTAGGAGATGAATTTTTGAATCAATGCTTCCCTAGAGAATCTGTGAGGAGGTGATGAAAGCTTGATCACAAGACAAAATACATGAAAAGAAAGACAAACGAAAAGATCTTATGGTCATTTTAGAGTCACCTAAACCATATGAATTTGGGGAGGGCCTTAAAATTTTTATTTAATGCTTTTGTACTAAAGAAACTAAAGCAAAGATTGAGAATTTTTGGTCACCCAACTTCCGTAAAGGGGACAAGGAGAGAACATACAAACATCACTCATTTGTTCAAACAAATTAATTTCAACAAATAAACATAACATGAACAACTCTTAAGAGTAATGTAACTAAACATGAAAGTTATTTTTAATGCAACAAAATAAAGTGAGTTTTGAAATTTGATTCTCTTGGCATTATTTGTTGTAAAACTTTGCAAAAGAACTTCAAAAATAATTAAGGCATGAAAAAAACTATGTTTGTTTTAAATACCAAAGACAAATTATGCAAGATTTAACCATGTTCAAACTTTTATTTTTCCATATTAGGAATAGTAATTTGTTAGAGGGTTTTCTTACTTAGAATGTCAAAATTGAGTGAGAAAACAAAACCTAAAATTTCACTCTCAAGTTTTTTTATTTTTATCTCAGACATGGATCGATAGCAATCCACACAAGGATCAATGTTGATCTATAGAGATTGACATCAGTCGATAGAGATCAAAATCAGTCTATATAGGGGTAATTAATATCAGTCTATAGAGAGCTAATAGACATTAGTCTACAGAGGGGTAATCAACATCAGTCTGGGAGAATCAACATCAATTCTTGTCAATGTTGAAATAAAATGGTGTCAGTTACCTATAACTTGTGAGTTGTTAAAAACAAAAAATAAACATGAAAAATGAAGTTAAAACTTGAATTATGAAGATTTTTATCCATCCATTAGCAAAATTAAATGTATCATATCATCCTCCTTGGTTATTTGGAATCATTGATAGTTTCACTGGGTGTGCCAACATGTAAACTAGGAATTTGACATAGAGGAGAGGTTAGTATTGTGTTAGTCTCAAAAAATAAATGAAATGAACACACTAAGATCCTAACACCTATATTATAGACACTATGGAGATCTTAGGTAACATAAAATAAATGAGAGCACAAAAAAAAAAAAAAAAACATAACTCTTTTACCTTCCTTAGGATCTCTAAATGGATTTGTTGAATGGCTTACTCCACTTGTGTATCAAGAAGTATTTGACAATGGAGGTTGTTTGGTTCCTTATCTCCTTGGAACCTTGGTTTTAATGTTATTTGGCTTAATATTTGGGCATGGTAACCTTAGTTACATTATTATTATGGAGTAAATCTTGCATAATAACTCTTCAATATCCAATCTCTTTTATGAAGAGTTATTTCCTTATATTTATAATCTTAGGAATTAACTCTTACCCAAGGTGTGTCAAGGTTTAGTTTAGGCTTGGAATGAGTTCAAAATAACCCTTGATGAGTTAAATATAACTCTATTATAGTTAATATTTATCATGTAATTATGATTTACAATTACTAGGCATGGCTCTCAAATTATATACTTTAGGATATTTGCAAAAATCTTGACAACTCATAAAGGCAATGATGAAAGGCTTTTGTATTTTGATTTTTAAAATTTTGATTTTTAAATATTCATTAATTTTAAATAGATAACTCAACTAAGAATTTAATCTTGGTTAATTTTTTAATAGATTCTAATTATACTTTTAGATCTTTCAAGATTTTATGTATGATCAAGTGCCTCATTAATAGGTCCATAGGCCAAATTGATAGTTGTGATGCCACAAGGCGATTTGGGATGAATCACTGAGAGGTTATTGTTGCATATAGTAGAATACCAAAATTAGGGATGTCTCAATATATTTTAAAGCTTTGACTAATGATGAAAAAGTAAATTTGGGATGTTTAGTGATTCCTAGGCTTAATTTACAATGATTGGTAAGAGTAGGTCTGAAATCTAGGCAAAAGCTAGTCGTTGCTAGTTTTAGGTGTGTACAAATTATGCATTGAATGAATAAGTTATTGTATTAATTTTCCTTGGTAAGTCAATTAAGTTAATAATATAAGGCTCATGGAAACACATTGATTATATTGTTGACTTATTGAATATGAAGGTATGCTTATTTTGTATTTATTTTAAGATATTATACTACACTCTCTTTAAACCTACATATATCTTTTGTGACTTAGATATTCCCTTAAATGGTGATATGAATGGATGTTTCTAATGTTTAATTTATTTTTGATAATGGAAAGAGTAACATAAGTGGTGGATAACTCGGTACTATGTTTGATCTCAATGTTATGTTTCTCTTTTCTTAGTACTATGTACAAGTGTTTCGCAAGATTGTAAAACACTTATCAAGTTAATAATATAAGGATCATGGAAACCCATTGATTGTATTTTTGACTTCTTTAACTTGATGGTATGTTTACTTGGTAATGATTTTATGCTTGAGGGTCAGACATTCAATAATATAGAGAATGATTATTCCCTAGATAATCATTATTTCCTTTATGCATTCCACAATACAGTCAACATAATACTACTTAGTTATCCAGTGGTCATTGTGCTAATGTGAAGGATAGGCATGTTTGATTGATTATTATGGTTTTTCAAAAAACTTATTGTGTTTATTTTCCTTGATAACTCAAACAATTTAATAATATAAGGCTCATGGAAACTGTTTGACTATATTATTGACTTCTTGAATCTGATGGTATACTTATGTAGGATTCATTTTAGGATCTTACCCTATTCTCTTTTTAAACTTGCATCTATCTTTTTTGACTCAAATATTCTCTTAAATAATGATATGAATGAATGTTTTCAATGTTTACTTCCCTATTGCTAATGAAAAGAGTAACATAGGTGGTGGATAAATTAGTACTATGTTTTTTGTCAATGTTATGTTTCTCTTTTTTCTTTTTTTGGTATTATGTTTCTCTCAATGCCCCTTATTTATGTAAAAATTAATAAGTATATATTTTTTCGATTTCATGCTTAATAGATGCCATCAAAGTGGAATAAATTTTTATCTCTAATGTTGTAAAATACATGTCCAAGGGAGTTCTATTGTAATGAATTGGATTGAAATGAGGTGGAGTACAATCTAGGCAAAGATAAGGATATCATTGCTTGCATATAAAGATATTGTATACAAGACTTAGTAAATGGTGAATGCAAGAGATCAGGGTACCCGACTAAATTTCATATCGAAGATAATATATTCAATCCTATGCCATCTGACTTGGAAAAAGTTAGGATTGATAGGTCTCTCCAATACATAGTGTGGGTATTTTGTATTTTGTATTTTAATCATTATTTTTTAATATGAACTGAGGTATTTTTTTAAATTATAATTTATGTATGTATGATATAATTATTGGTATAATTATGGCCCTGAGGATTATAGGGTGGAAGATGACATGCATTATGACATTTTAAATATTTCAAAGGTTGGTATTGGTAACTGATCTAGCCATATGCATTTACATCGTGGATGTGAATGTCACTTTTATATCCATGTGTTGATGAAGATGCAACGATAAAGTTTGATTACATATAACAACATGGGTGATATGAACCACTAAGGTATGGTTTACCATGGGCAAGAGATCGATGACTTTAGGGGTAGTCATTGTAGTCTGGATCCATTCATAAGTTATGCATTAGAGGATTGGGTGAAAAGGATTTTCTTGTTGGCCCTAAATCTTGAACTTATCCACCAAAATCATTGTGATATGGTGCATCAAAAATTTACATTATTTGAAGGAGACACGAAGAGGGATGATTTCATGACTAGCTATGACATCTACAATATTCAGATAAGGATGAAGGAGGCATAGTAAAAATTTAAGCCTAATGATACAGATACTATTTTAAATTTTGTCAATAAAAATACTAAAAAATTATTTATGTATGAAGAATTTGAAAATATAGGAACGAAGGAGCAACCCTTTGTCTTAGGCCTCAAACTTCTTGAGAAAAATTAGTAGATGTTGAAGTAGGCACATAATAATATACTTTCAATGGACTCTACATATGGGAAAAGTGCCCAAAATGTACTTGTAGATTTCCAAATTTGACTAAGACTTATTATATAATACTTATGTTATTATATAAGAGTTTTGTTATTATATAAGGTACTCCATAGAAACTTCACACGTATTGTATAAGATTATGCTTGTGTTTTGTGATATATTTCATGTTGTACATGCTTCTTGTATTTGATAGTATGCTTCATGGAATTCCCATTGTGTGGGTGTTGATGTTGAGGGCTACTATTCCAGATTTGACATCATGGATGTGGAATCTAGTGTTCAGTTTCCATTGTCACATGTTGGAATGGAAACCAAATGCTTTCATGGTAGATCATGCTCGCAATAAAATTATTGTTATTAGGTGAATTTATCCCATGTCTATTATATATATTTATTGTTGTTTTTTAAAATGATTCTTTGTTTTCTATTATTGTTATGTTTACTTTTTCATTGTGAGTCTAGAAAAGTGTTTCAATGCAATTTATACATTTACAATTGGTGTTTGAGGAGAGCATGGCTAAAAAACATGATTTTAGAGGTCAATGAATTAAAATAAAGTAGGAAATGTTTATAATTTTAGGTGAAATAATGCACAAGTCACCTCCTAAAAAGGATACAGTTTTTAATGCAAACCTATTCATGCAATAATATGCATCTCAAGAATCATTAATAAACTATTGCAAAGATCAATGGTTCCATTGTATTGTCATGTGGGAAAGATGTTTGCATACAATTCCACATGTGGTTCAAGAGACTAATGTTGACATAGAAGAATAACACTCTCATTTGAAGTAAATGTTTCTAAATGAAATTAGAGTTTCATTCCATCAAAGAGTGTATTATTTAGTGATGAATTTGGTGTCATTTGTTTTTGTCTATTATTGGTGGAGCTAAATGTGTTAGGAAAATGTGTTTTATAGGAACTTCAAGCTTGAGTAGTTAAAGAACAAATAATGGATGAAATAACAAAGCATACCTGATGATGATGTGATGTTCAATGAGATTGATATTGATGTGGCATGGGTGAGAAGCCAAAACAAAGAATAAATTTTTTACAAGGTTATAATTGAAAATATTTTTTAATGTGTGAATGCATGTGGTCAACCCAAGGCAATGTGTAAATCACATGTTGAAAGTTAGTGAATCAAGAAATAAATTTGGTAAGGAAAGTGTGTGTGTGTGTGTGTGTGTGTGTGTGTGTGTGTGTGTGTGTGTGTGTGTGTGTGTGTGTGTGTGTGTGTGTGTGTGTACTAAAATTATTTTTTTCATAAAAACAAAAATATAGATTATAGATTGTGAATGTTTGGTGAAATTTTAAATTGAGGAAGGATTTCTATCTAGTTGAGACATAAAAGAGCTTTTGGATGTAACCCAAGATTATATAAATAAACTAATTGGCTGGTGTGTGATTGAGGCATGCTTGGTTTACAAAGGAAAGACTTTAAAATGTAAGATGCATGATTTGTTATGGATTTAGCTATGAGCAAGTCGGAGGATATGTTTAATTATTTCTTTTAGATTGGGAAAATTTAATTAAAGGAATTTAAATCCGAACATAGTCATGCTTCTTGTAAATTTTTCTAAAAAATAGATTTTTGAGCCATCGCATAAAATTGAGAAGGATTATAGTTTTTTACAAATTTATTCATACAAAATAATGATTTATATGTAAAACATATTACATTATATTTTGTTATCTATTTAAAATGTTTTCAGTTATTGAACATGAGCCACAAGTACTCTTTAAGATTATTACCAAAATGTTTAGGAAATTGTAAACATTTTAATGTTTTGAATCCATCATCTTAAATTATCAAAGAGCTACCAAAACCCATCTATCACCTCCATTTTATGTAGTATTATAATACCACTAGCCAATTTTTGAGTTGAAAAAAATGTCATTGGGAATTGGTCAACTTAAATATCTAACATATTAATGAACCTAAAAACTAACAAGACAAATAAAATTATCAATAGGACAAGATTATGAATATTAAATTTTATTAATTTTTATTGAGTGAATTTAAATAATTACAAATCTAGATCATGCTTAAATAAGCCTCAATTCAAAAATTAGAGTTTACATGCACAATTTGAAAAAATCTAAAATCTAAAAAAAATGCCTATTTATAAAAACTTCAAAAATATCCCAAAAATCTTTCAAAATATCCCAAACACTATAATTAGACTATGGGATGAAATTTAATTGAAATTGATATCTAGTTAAAAAAATATACAATTTATAAAAATAAAAAATTCTCGAAACAATCATTAAATGTTAATTTCAGACCCTCATATGATCATTTTTGGCCTCCAAAAAATATCAAAATCAACTCTACACAGATAGTGTGGCTTAGGGTAAAATCATTATTTTTGATACAATCATTTTGGCATGTGTAATAGTTCAAATAGAGGTATGGGTCAAAATTTATGGCCTTTAGAAGGTTGGCTTATTTCTTATGCATCATTCTCCTATGGTTGGAAACAACTCAGCTCCTACTAGCTGGGCTGATTAAACTCCTACCATTTTTTCTTATCATTCTTCTTCAGCTCCCATTCTATAATCCAATTATTTTCTTCTTGTTTTAATCCTTTCCACTACACCAAATACCTATTATAATCCCCTTGCCTTGTGTTTAGTGTCTTCATATCCAAAACTTGCACTATTTTTTTTCTTATTATTTGGACCCTATTGCTCCCAATTTACTTCCTTATCATCTTCACCATCTTCTCCATGTAATTTAGAGAAATTTGAAACATTAAATACTATAAATATATCAAAATTCTATGATAAATTTACATCATATGCATTATCATTAATTTTCTTCACAATTCTGCATGGTCTAATTTTCTTGTACTTCAACCTATTGTATGTGCCTTTTGGAAATATTTATTTCTTCAAGAAAACCAATACCAAATCTCCTTATTAAAATACCTTGGATCTTCTTTTGACATCTACTACTACTTTATATTCCTGATTATTTTTTGTAACTTTTTTCTTTTTCCTTGTAACTATTGCATCTGCTCTACAAAAGCTTTTGCATCATCACTAATTTGATCTACAATTGGCACTTGTACCAAGTCTAAAATACCCATAAGGTTTCTTCCATAAACAACTTACAAAGGTGACTTTCCTATTGATCTATTCACTACACTTTTATATGTAAACCCAGCTTGTGGTTAAGCCAAGTCCAATTGCTTTAGCTTCTCTCTCACTATGCATCTCAATAAATTTTCTATGTTCCTATTCATAACTTATATATGGTTATATATTTATGGGTGATATGTACTACTAAATTTTATCTTACAACCCATCTTCTTCCAAAAATTCCTCCAAAAATGACATAGAAATTTTATCCCTATCTAAAGTAATAGTTTTTGGAACACCCTACAACCGCACAATGTCCTAAAAAAAAAATTTTTGCAACTCTAGTGGCATCATTTATTTTATTTCATGCAATGAAATTAACTATTTTATAAAATCTATCTAAAATAACAAAAATTGAATTAGTACCTCTCTATGTGTTTGGAAATCATAACACAAAGTCTATACTCAAATCTATCCATGGTCCTCTTGGAACCGGTAATGACATGTATAGTCTAGTATTTTATGCATGCATTTTAGCCACCTGACACATTATGCACCTTGAAACATACCTTGTCACATCTCTCTTCATTTGTGGAAAGAAATACTTTTCCTCCACCAAAGCTATTGTTTTTGTCTTACGAAAATGTCTAGCCAAACCACCACTATGCAATTCTCTTATTATATTGTCTCATAATGACCTAAATATAATGCATAATTATTTCCCTTTAAACATATAACCTTAATATATAAGATAGTAATTATGAATAGCATCTCTCCAAACTGTTAATGGACTATTACACTTCTCAACCACTTTGGTAAAATATGGATCAGTATCATATAATTATTTGATAGCTTCAAATCCAACTACTTCATTGATCATAGTAGTTAATAATGCTACCCTCCTACTCAATGTATCAACTACTTGAATTTTTTTTAAATTTATGCTTCAACATAAAAGTATACCCCTACATGAAAGAAACCACTTTGCATGCCTACTATTCAAACTCTTTTGTGTATTCACATACTTGAAATTCTCATGATCTATAAATAATATAAACTCCTTAGGCACCAAGTAATACCTCCAATGTCTTAATGCATGTATAATTTCATAAATGTCAACATTATAAGTATAATAATTTATCCTTACCACATTTACCTTCTCACTGAAATATGCTATTGGCTTTTCTTCTTGATTCAACATAGCACCAATTCCCGCAAATGAAGCATCACAATCAACCTCAAACACTTTGTTAAAATTTGGTAATGTTAAAATTGGCCTTTCTATAATCTTCTTGTTTAAAAATTCAAAGCTTTCTATGGCTACTCTATTCTATGCAAATTTCTTCCCTCTCATGTGATTTATTATTAATACCACAATACTAGTAAAATTTTTAATAATTTTTTGTAAAAAATTGCTAATCCATAAAAACATCTTACCTCTGTAAATCTTTTTAGAATAGGCCACTAAAAAATCCATTCTAATTTACATACAACTTCTCCTTTCTTAAAAAATGCATTTCCATTCTAAAATGTTGTAAGTGTTCATTTTTAGTCTTACCGAATATCAAAATATCATCAAAATAAACAACCATAAACTTACCAATATATTCTTATAGAACTGTATTCATCATGTTCATAAATGTGCTAGGTGCATTATAAAATATGAATGGCATCACCATCCACTCATATAACCATCCCTAATATTCAATGTTGTTTTTCACTCATCTCCTTCATGAAATTGAATATGATAATAACCACTCCTTAGATCAATCTTGGTAAAGTATTTTGCTCCTGTAAGCACATCCATCATATTCTCTAAACAAAATATATGAAACCTATACTTGATTGTAATTTTATTAATTGCTTTACTATCTACACACATTCTCCATCCTCCATCTTTCTTTGGATTTAGCAAAGCTAGTGTTACACAATAACTCATACTCTCCCTTATCATCTTCTTCCTTACCAATTCAATAACCTATTTATATAATTTTGTATGTTTAATTATAATCATCCTATAAGTTACTTGATTGGGTAGAGCTAATCATGGAATCAAATCAATGTGATGTTATATATCTATCTTCAATGATAAACAATCTGCTAATTCATTAGACATAACATCTGCATATTCTTTTAACACTCTTGATGCTTCTATTAGTGTTAGCACCATTTTTTTCTTCAATCTTTGTTACTAATACATAACAACACCTTGTTACCTTCATATCTTGGATATAAATTTAGTAGAGAGCATGATTTTTGTTTTCTCTTCATCTTTAAGATGTAACAAAACTACCCTTGTACCACCTTTCAAAAAAAATTATATGTTCTTTGCTCCATCATGAATTATTTTCCTTTCAAATTACCATGATCTTCCCAATAACACATGACATGCATCCATCAAAATAACATCACACCATATTTCATCATAATAACTCTTTCCTAAAGAAACCTTGATTAAGCAGCGTTTATCTATTATAACATCATAACATTTTTTCAACCATGAAATATGATCCAAATTAAGATGTTTTTTACATTGCATATTTAGTTTCTCTACCATTTCTTTAAAAACCATATTTTTACAACTATCACCATCTACACTTACTTTAAATTCCTTTCCACCTAAAGTATATCTTGTTAAAAAAATATTTGATTCTAGTCACACATCACCACCATCTTTATTCTAAACTTGTTCCTTCTTTTCAGCGATCATGGTTATTCTCATCATGACATTCTCTCCAACATATGCTTTTGTAACTTCCATATTCTACTATTCTATCTCAGCCTCAATTAGATTCAGTCTTGGGTGGTTTTTTTGCCTCTTTTCTTGATATTGATAGTGTGGACACTCAAATGTTATGTGTCCTTCTTCTCTACATATATAAAATACATAAGATCTATGCTAATTCAAAAACCATCCTCTAACACCACCATAACCTCATCCTCTCTAAAATCCTCTTCCTCTTTATTGGTATTAAAACCCTTACCTATTCTTATCTTGTCTTTCTACACCATGTGATGATTCACTTTTATTTAAATTAAATCCACCTCTGGTGGTATTAAACCCACTTCTACCCCTTATTAAAATGGATCCACCTCTTTTTGAACCAGTAGATGTCCTAAAATTCTATCTATTTTGTTTTTTTTTCTGCCTTCAAAGTTAATTTATAAGAATCCTCCATGTTAAGTATTCTATGCATGCTTAATTCATCTTGAATAGAAATTTTCAAACTATTTACATACCTCACAACCATTTTCTCTTATGTTTCATCATGCTCCACTCATATGTAAAGCTTATAAAATTAATCTGTATACTCTTATATACTATGGTCTTTTTGCCTCAAATTTTGAAATCTTTGGTATAGGGTTTTTACATAATCCATAGGAAAAATCTTATCCCTCAGCTTCTTCTCCATATTTTTTTATAAACTAATCTTTTCTTTTACCTTTTTTTATCTCTTTTTCTATAGGTGATCCCACCAAATCATTACATGACATTTTAATTTTGTGCATACAAAGTTTACCTTCTTGTCTTCTCTCATAGACTTCCAGTCAATAAAATTTTCAATGCTATTCATCTAATATATCAACTCCTCTAGTTTTAAACTACCTCCGTAATATAGAACATCAACCTTGATTCATTCATTTCTTCATTGTAAAGCTTGAACCATCATCTCTTCCATTGATGGTGGTTTTTCTTACTGTTCTTCATCTTGCTAAATTTATTCATCATGATTTGTCTTCCTCATCACCACCTTGTCTCCTTGCTTGATTAGTGATAACCTCTATTAATTATTAAACTTACATTTTTAGCTCTTGTATAGTCCATTTTATCTATGCCATAACTCGTCATCCTCTCACCATCTCTTTCTCCTCCAAGATTTGAACTTGTTCTGATACCAGTTAATGAACCCAAAAACTAACAAGATAAATAGAACTAATAATAGGCCAAGGTTCTATAAAATAACTTGTATTGAGTTGTATTTAATAACTTCTCATAATTACAAAATCAAACCATGCTTAAATAAGCCTCAACTTTAAAATTAGAGTTCACATGCAAAATTCAAAAAAACTAAAATCTAAAAAAATGCCTATTTTTAAAAACTTTCAAAATATCTCAAAAATATCCTAAACATAATAATTAGATTATTTGATGTCCAATTCTAAAAATATACAAATTTTAAAAATATAAAATTCCCCAAAAAATCATTAAACATTAATTTTTGACCCTCCAATGATTATGTTTGGCCTCCAAAAAATATATAAATTAACTCTAATTAGATAGAGTAGCTTAGGACATAATAAAACAATTTAATATCGTCGTTTTGATACATGGAAAAGCTCAAATAGGGTTATGGGTCAAAAGTTATGACCTCCGTAAGGTTGGTCTATTTTTTATGCGTCACATATTTGAATCTTATTGAGTGTGTTGATATAAATTTTATGCCTTCAAAAATCTCGTCACTCACATCTTTTTAGACTCTAATACTTGATAAGAATTATAATTTATTTGAGACCATACAAAAAATCTGTCTTTGTTTGTAATCTTGCATATAAATTTTCAAAAATAATTTTTATTCAATTTCATTATACATACATATTTTTATTAAATATTTTTTTTCCATTTAATTTTAACCTAGTTTGTATAATATTTTTTTGTATTCCAATTACCTTATACCAAATCTTGGTACCACTATTGACATAAATTTTGTGCCTTCGAGGTGCAATTGCTAATTAGCCTTTGTCACTCAACCATTCAGGCATATTCATTCTTGATGGTGAAGCCTTAATACTATAGCTATTCTATAGAATAAAATATATTGAAGCTTAACTTTTATAAGTTACTTTCCTTTCATAATAAGTGTAGTTGTTTTTGTATTGATTTGAAAGATACAGTTAATGTATTAATTGGTTTTATTTATTTTATGTTATTATATCTTTCTTTAAATACTACATTTAATTCATCAAATAATTATTTTGTAAATATTCAATAGAATAACCAATCAATTTACACCTATATAATGATTTTTCCAAAAAATGAATCAATAAAATTAATATTAAGCAATTTACACTTATATGTAAGCAATTTTATTTGTACCATATCTACTAATAAAATTAATATTTTCATCTACATGCTTTGCTGCTGAATAATCTTCATAACCAAAATCAATTTATTTTTCTTTCCAATAACTATTTTTAGAGGTTTTAAAATTTACATTATTCCCATCAATAACACTTAACAAAGAAATATTCGTGATCAAATGAAAAAATATATCTAAATCCACATTCCCTGTTATAGTTTTTTAAAGGTTTTCTAATATTATACAAATAAATCAAAAATATTTTAATGCACATTAAAATCCAAGTGCATATCATTATTATTTGTTAATCTCCCATCAAATTTAAGTTTCTACGATCACAAAAGTTTATGTAAAAAGAACCAATAGTAAATTCACTTAATATTATTTGCATATTAACTTGGAAATATTCAAATGAAACTTATTTAACCTATTAACCTTTTATCAATTTTATTCTCAATATCATAAAAATTAATTATAATTATTATCATTCAAATTATTTTAAACACATAATATTAAAAAATTAATTTATAACATCTTAAAAAATCACATCTAAAGAGAAACCATTTCAAATAAACTAAACTACTATTAATCCTAATTTTTATTTAAATAACCTATAATCGTCCAATTTAATGAATAATGAAATATTATGTGCCATTTCCAGGGTTGTGGAGGTCCGTAAAGTTAGTACCATATGAAATCTTATGTAATATCCCCAACCAATAGGGACTATAGAAAGACAAAAGCTCTGATACCACTGTAATATCCCCAACCAATAGGGACTATAAAAAGACAAAAGCTCTGAATTGCTTTTCTGTGTTTTACCCCTTTTGATATTTTGCATGAATAAAGATACGATTTTGCAAGATAAATTCAAATAAACAAATAAACCACAGTAAATCTCTTAACTCAAAAATCAGTGCTATTACAATCATGTATCTCTGGGATGCATATAAAGTAATACAAATATCATCTCAAAACCTGATCTTTTGCAAATCTGGAACGGCTCTCGAGTTGTTGTGTCAACAACAAAGTCGCCGACGTTAGTTATCCTACCATCATCGGTCAATATAATTCTGACATCGGTCTCTGTTGGTCGGCTACTCTGTCGACGTCGATCTGCAGTCTGCCAATGTCGGTCACTGGGCTGTTGATGTCAGTTTCTGAGTCCCCTGCAGCGCTGCCTGGCCTGTGGCAGAATGGTATGGAATTGTACAGATCGGTATGAATTCCATATAGAAGCAAAATATATGCTTCAGCCTGTATTCTGGATCCCTGATCTCAAGATCTCTATCTGGATAATTTATTAAATCAAAACATAATGAAATAAATACCTGAAATACCTATGATAACTTTTGTGTGAAGTTATCTCCCAAACCTGTAAACCTTTGTGATAACTTTTGTATGAAGTTATCTCTCAAATCGGCAATAGATCGGCTGATCTCTCACAACCTCTGAATCACACATAATGAAGAGTGCACATTCTCCAATGCAAATGGAATCCTGGAACCCTTCGCTCAGTCTTCTGAAAAGAATTCTTAGCAAAAATCAATAATCATAATCTCATAATTTGCCTCCCTCCAATAAGAAATCCTTATATCCTCAAAAAAGGTGTGCTTGCCCTAATTAGGGTTTCATAATTAAGAATTAGGGTTTCCTAATTAAAATTAGGCCAAATAATTAATATTTGATTAAATCAATCAAATATTAATATCTCCCTCAATACATGTCAGATCCTCGAACCGTCTGAAGTTGGAAAACCAGGGAGTGATTCCGCACATGATCGTGCTAAAATAAGGATGCTCCACTGCATGTCAGAAGTCCCTAAATAATAGGAGCTCAGGCAAACATGTTTAAAAGAGCCTAAATGAAAACCAACTGTAGAAATTCTACTAATCGAAGCCAAGCCAAGCTCCATCATGACCCTCTATCCATCCTATCAGCCTAAGAGGGTCGCATAATAGGCTAACCATCAACTCCGATGATGTCCACTAAAAAAGGGGACATGACAATCTGCCCCTCCTGAAATTGCTTGTCCCCAAGCAATCTCGAAACAACAAACCAATCAATCCACCTGGATCCCATATGTAGTCATGATCTATGCTATTGTTAATCAATGCAAGCTCCTGCAATATCCTCTAAAATAGAACAAAGAGGAATCCATAATCAAAATGGTGACTGCAACTCAACCAAACTCCAAGATCACAAATACCAGGTACGCATTCCACCATGCTATGTGGAAGGCACTCTCCAACTCTGTAACAACTCCCAAATGGAACTACACCAAGTGTGGAGAATCCACACACTGTACCTCTACTGTAATCAACATATCTCTACAGATCAATAGTCACGGTCTCATCACCCAAACTCTTATGCATCACTGATAATGAAGAGACATCACATACTAGATAGCAAGAACACAAACCAAATATGCTTGCCATCAACTCCTGCTCTAAGTCATGCACTGACAAACTGTCAATCGCAGCACCTATCACCATGCCATGTCTGTCACAACTCTCATCCCATGGCGTCAAATCATCCCAAGTACCAAGATAAGGATCCCAACAGCCAATCCATGAATGGAAAACCACTGGCAATTGATCACTAACCAAGCCCAAACCAACTACTACCTCCCAAGACACCTCCAAAGGAAGAGTATCACAAATAGGAACCAAACCCACTGCTGGCTCACCAACATCACAGCTGATCCATGATACAACCTCACTAGTCCTCATGCCATCAGTAGTAGAGATCATCACCATATCAAGCTGACTACAATGCTCAACTCCACTGTCTCTAACGATCTCGACTATGGACATCCTCGGGTCTCCAGATACCACACCCTGTGATTGTACGGACTCTGATAAACACTGAAGTCACTCTAACTCCATGGTCACCTCAGCCAAATGAAACTGTGACTCCTCAAAAGCCAACTATGTACTCTCAAGAATCTCAGAAGTCACCTTGAGCTGCTGAGTAAGCTCACTCACCTTATCTTCCTTGACCAATAATGCATCATATGCTGTGCTGCCCCACTCCATAAGATAATCTCTGTCGGCTACCAACTGCATATAATCCTGTCTCAGAATCTGGATAGCCTCCCATAAAGAGTGGATCTCTGTCAAGGACAAATAACTACCTCCTTGCTCAATGCTAGTAGGAGAACCCCATCCAAAAACTATTAACAACTGACGAGCAGCATTGAAATGCTTGCAAGCGGTAGCAATGTCTCACTCACTAACTCTCAGCTGACTAGACACATGATGGCACTGGCTAGATTGTCTCCTACAATCTTCCTCTTATGCATGGTCCAATAGAGTAGACTCAAAATCACTGATCTCTAGAGTACTACCATCCATACTCTGCGAATCAACTCCAAATCTCATATCTACGTCAAGAGTATCAAAAGCTGTAGCATCACTGTCTAACTCCTCCGTATCGAAAGAAACTACCGATGAAACTATGTCCTCAAAACTGTCCAATGCATTCTCTTGGGTGTCATCTGAAATAATCGGATCTTGGGACTCTTCTACACTCTCTAAATCTGGAGTGTGAATGCTGGACATACTCATATCATCATCAATATGTGCCCTGACTGTAAAAGAAAGCCCAGTCCCTGCCACATGCGCTAACTCCTGAACTAAAATCACCTCAAGACAAAGCTCGCCCACATGTCTATCAGAATCCTAGAGAGCCAACTGAGTACATACCAAGGAATTCTGAGTATCCTCCAGCTCATGAGAAAACCGATCAACCTCCTCTTCCTTCTTGTTTTGTGATGTGGACCCTTTAAAAAAGGATGTCATACGCCGTATGAATTTGTCTTCGAATGTAGGGTCTGAAAGGATTTCATTCATCCTCCTTTGGGTTTCACCCAACATTTTCAAACTTTGTTTCAGCTTCTTCATACCTTGTCCCACTGTTTCTGAGTACTTGAAGTACCCATAATTTACTAGCCGATTCAATGTCCAATCTACCCAACATGATGGCAGAATTTAGCTCTGATACCACTGTAATATCCCCAACCAATAGGGACTATAGAAAAATAAAAGCTCTGAAACCACTGTAATATCCCCAACCAATAGGGACTATAGAAAGACAAAAGGTCTGATACCACTGTAATGTCCCCAACCAATAGGGACTATAGAAAGACAAAAGCTCTGAATTGTTTTTCTGTGTTTTACCCCTTTTGATATTTTACATGAATAAAGATACGATTTTGCAAGATAAATTCAAATAAACAAATAAACCACAGTAAATCTCTTAACTCGTAAATCAGTGCTCTTGTTATTCTTCAGAATGATTACAATAATGTATCTCTGGCATGCATATAAAGTAATACAAATATCATCTCAAAACCTGATCTTTTGCAAATCTGGAATGACTCTCGGGTTGCTGTGTCAACAACACAGTCACCGATGTCAGTTATCCTGCCATCATCGATCGATATACTTCCGATGTCGGTCTCTGTTGGTCGGCTACTCTGTCGATGTCGGTCACTAGGATGCCGATGTCAGTTTTTGAGTCCCCTGCGGCACTGTCCGGCCTGTGGCAGAATGGTAAGGAATTGCACGAACTGGTAAGGATTCCGTATAGAAGAAAAATATATGCTTCAGCCTGTATTCTGGATCCCTGATCTCAAGATCTCTATCTGGACAATTTATTAAATCAAAACATAATGAAATAAATACCTGAAATACCTGTGATAACTTCTGTGTGAAGTTATCTCCCAAACCTGTAAACCTCTATGATAACTTCTGCATGAAGCTATCTCTCAAATCGGCAATAGATCAACTGATCTCTCACAACCTCTGAATCACACACAATGAAGAGTGGACGTTCTCCAATGCAAATGGAATCCTAGAACCCTTGGCTCAGTCTTCTCAGAAGAATTCTTAGCAAAAATCAATAATCATAATCTCATAATTTGCCTCCCTCGAATAAGAAACCCTTATATCCTCCAAAAAGGTGTGCTTGCCCTAACTAAGGTTTCATAATTAAGAATTAGGGTTTCCTAATTAAAATTAGGGCAAATAATTAATATTTGATTAAATCAATCAAATATTAATATCTCCCTCAATACATGTCGGATCTTCGAACCGTCTGAAGTTGGAGAACCAGGGAGTGATTCCGTACATGATCGTGCCAAAATAAGGATGCTCCCCTGCATGTCAGAAGTCCCTAAATAATAGGAGCTCAGGGAAACGTGTTTGAAAGAGCCCGAATGAAAACCAACTGTAGAAATTTTGCTAATCGAAGCCAAGCCAAGCTCCACCATGACCCTCTATCCATCCTATCAGCCTACGAGGGTCGCATAATAGGCTAACCATCAACTCTGACAATGTCCACTAAAAAAGGGGACATGACAATGGTATCAGAGCTTTTGTCTTTCTATAGTCCCTATTGGTTAGGGATATTACAGTGGTATCAATGCTCTTATTATTCTTCAGAATGATTACAATAATGTATCTCTGGCATGCATATAAAGTAATACAAATATCATCTCAAAACCTGATCTTTTGCAAATCTGGAACGGCTCTCGGGTTATTGTGTCAACAACACAGTCACCGACGTCGGTTATCTTGCCGTCATCGGTCAATATATTTTCGACATCGATCTCTGTTGGTCAGCTACTCTACCGACGTCGGTCTGCAGTTAGCCGATGTCGGTCACTGGGCTGCCGATGTCGGTTTCTGAGTCCCCTGCAGTGTTGTCCAGCCTGTGGCAGAACGGTACAGAATTGCACAGATCGGTACGGATTTCATACAGAAGCAAAAGTATATGCTTCGGCCTGTATTCTGGATCCCTGATCTCAAGATCTCTATCTGGACAATTTATTAAATCAAAACATAATGAGATAAATCCCTGAAATACCTGTGATAACTTCTGTGTGAAGTTATCTCCCAACCCTGTAAACATCTGTGATAACTTCTGTATGAAGCTATCTCTCAAATCGGCAATATATCGGCTGATCTCTCACAACCTCTGAATCACACACAATGAAGAGTGGACGTTCTCCAATGCAAATGGAATCCTGGAACCCTTGGCTCAGTCTTTTCAAAAGAATTCTTAGCAAAAATCAATAATTATAATCTCATAATTTGCCTCCCTCGAATAAGAAACCCTTATATCCTCCAAAAATGTGTGCTTGCCCTAATTAGGGTTTCATAATTAAGAATTAGGGTTTCCTAATTAAAATTAGGCCAAATAATTAATATTTGATTAAATCAATCAAATATTAATATCTCTCTCAATACATGTCGGATCCTCGAACTGTATGAAGCTAGAGAACCAGGGAGTGATTTCGCACATGATCATGCCAAAATAAGGATGCTCCGCTGCATGTCAGAAGTCCCTAAATAATAGGAGCTCAGGGAAACGTGTTTGAAAGAGCCCGAATGAAAACCAACTGTAGAAATTCTGCTAATCGAAGCCAAGCCAAGCTCCACCATGACCCTCTATCCATCCTATCAGCCTATGAGGGTCGCATAATAGGCTAACCATCAACTCTGACGATGTCCACTAAAAAAGGGGACATGACATCTTATGTGCTCTGTATCGTCCAGCTTCGAAATAGAGCCATTAATGGAAATGTTCGTATAACTCCGGAAACCGGTTACTTAGTGTTCTCGAAAATATAAAAATGTATAAAAATTTTGAATCTAGATTGCTTAAGGAAAGTTCGAACCATTTTTTTTTTTGAGGGCGAGGTGGGTTTCAACTTTGGTTGATCTGTTCCAATATGATCTATCTGTTTCGGCTATATGTCCTTTTTGCCTGTTGAAATTCATGTGGGTGGAGCTTCAGTATACAGAAGAGTCAGAGTCAGAGGTATAATGACCAGTTCTGATTATATTTTTTCATGGACCACTGACAGGATTTATGACCAAAATTGTTTAATTAAATATAAAATTTATGCACGTTTTGTTGCACAATTAAAGACAAAATTGTTTAGTGTATGCAAAATTTAAGGTTGACGTACGAAAATGGATCAGTGATTTGATCTTTTTTGGCTCACATATCCTGGCTGTTGAAATTGACGTGTACATCTTGCCTGTCGAAATTCACGTTGGTGACACTTCAGTCTACAGAAAAATCACAGTAAGAGGCTAACGACAAGTGCTCGTTTATTTTCCATGGATCACATTTTGTTGCATAATTAAAAATAAAATTGTTTAGTATACATATACAAACTTTAAAGATTGACGTATGAAAATGGATCCAGTAACTCGTGCTCGTTTATAATTTAATTTAGATTTATTTGGTCGTGAATCTTGACGGGGGTTGCTATACATACCTACACATCACACTCCTGCTTAAAGTGGATTTACCTCCTCATTCCATCGCTAAGGTCTACAACGTTTTTGTCAGCAGAAAACAGAGCATAACAACAGAGAATAAGAATAGAACTCAGAATGTTACAGTAATTCTGGAAAATAAGAATTTTATTAATCTTTCTTAATCTTGCTGATCTTCTTGATTTTGCTTCAATTACAAAGCTATGCCCATGGGTCTCTTAAATAAATTTGAGAACAAACAATAATTAGAAAAACAAACCAAAATTAACTACAATATAAAATTAACTATAGTCTAAATTTAACTACAGTCTTTGCATGCAAACAAGACTGAACTGCTGCTCTAACTGTTTGAACTAACTGCTGTGCATGCATGAGAACTGAGGTGGAACTGGTAGTTTGGAGAAATTAACTCCAGTCTTTAACAGTTTTGCTATTTAATGTAAAGATAGAACTCAGATTTATATCTTTTTAAGCACAAAACATCATCAAGAGAGTTTTAAAAAATGGGACAAGAGGGATATCTATATTGTAACCAAAACAAAACATGTAAGGATTTAAAAATGTGAGCGGTATTCTTCATTGATCCAGGGGGTTTACTCACTCATCTGGTAAGGGTTTTGGTAAGGAAAATAAGGAGGAAAGAGAAAATGACACCTTTAGTTTTGTAAGGAGAGATTAGAATTATCACAAGTTGAAAATTACACCAATAGCATATGATTTAGATCAATAATTAATAAATATTAAAAAAATTATAAAATCATACTATTTAATATTTAATAAATATTTAGAGGCTATTTTAAAGTGTTTACTATTAAAAAATATATAGATAGAAAAATTATATTAATTTATATGATCGATTTAATATGTCAATTGAAATTGTAAAAATATAATTATCCACACGTGAAAAAAATTGACATTTAATTACAGTTGTGCTATTAATGTTAGTGCATTTTTCTATGTATCAATAATTTAATCTAAATTATATGTTATTCAACTATTATATTAACTTTTGTGATATAAAACTCTCTTTATTTTATCCTTGTGCTTTCTTCGTAAGTTATTTTTGAATTTTCTCATCACATGCCAAAACCACCTATACAGTATTGATACAAGTATATGGTCTGTCAGGGCCATCTATATGGCCCCCATACTTTAATTTTCATCCGCGCTTTAAGTATATGAACCTATTCATCCATTTCCTTCTTTTCTTTTGATAACCATTTGAAGTATACATGTAAATGAATTTCAGTAAAGTTTAAATTTAAGTCACATTAAATATAAAAGTGATTATATTAATTTGATTATCAAACACACTCAACAATTTATCATTTTATTGTAAATAACTTTTAAATAAACTGTTAAATTTATTTTTGTAACATGACTTCTACTTGTTGATAGTTATTTTTTCTCTGTGTGACTTGAATATTAGAGTGTTTGTTAGTTCATACAAGCCACCCAATATTCAATGTAGTTGTTGATCATATTATTATATATTTATAGATCTATAGGAGTCTTGGTATGTAAAAATAGGGAAAGAGAGTTAAAAAGAAGAAAAATAAAAATAGTTGTGGAAGATAAATTTGTAGGTGATAGTCATTAACCAAGCACACTTGCACAATCTTGGTATCTTTTAAAGAGTGTTTATATGATACTGAGGAAGTATCAGAATATTTATACATTATAATTTGACAATTAAAGCAGTTTGGTTGGGCATTGCAAGGTCTATATTCTAAGAAAAGATACAATAAAGACATAGAAAGAAGATAAGAACTTATCATTCACCATATTTTATAAAATGTTTGATTCAAAACTTAAATAGGCATTGTTTATTGTGATTTATATGTTTATAATTTTTAATTTGAAATGGAATTTTTTATATGCATACATTTGAGTGAACATAAATTATCTTTCACCTATTTTAATATCAATTTATAATAAATATTTTGCCTCCTAGATTTAATTGTTGTACACATTCTAAATTTTATTGTGTTTCTTTGTTTTATATATATATATATATATATATATATATATATATATATATATATATATATATATATATATATATATATTCTCTCTTTGATCTTGTGAATTATTTTTATTTTTTATTTATTTTTAATATTTAAATTCATCTTATACCACAAAAATTGAAAAAATATACGTTATTCCAACTAGAAAATAGGTTGAGCATAATCATAGAAAAAAATTATCAAAATTATTTATTATAAATTTAAATAAGGATTGGAAAGAAAATAGAATCTAAATCAATAAAATAATATTTGAAAAATGATAGTGTGATTTATTATTTTGAAGTGGGTACATGTTGTTGTGAAAAATGATATAACTTCTCCTTTCATTGTGATTGATAATAAAATATTTGTAAATGATAATGTAATTCAAAACATATTTTTAAATCATAATATAGAAAACTATTTTGAATATGATCGACATTTAAGTGATAAATCCAATTTGACGAGGTTGATAGTAGTCAATTTACTACTCAATCGATTAATGAGATAATAAAAATGGTAGTGTGCAATTTAAAAAGATTCTGATTAAAAACTCAAGATATTGAAAATATAATGAATATTCTAAAATAAGTTACAAAAATAAAAAAAATAAAAAATTATGATGTAGTCTTTTCCCAAATTATTCCTTAATCCTTTTCATTCTTAATCATCTCTTTTTTCCTAAACTAATCCTCTCATTTCTCAATCTATTTCACAATCAAATCTTAATCCTCTAATTTATAAACATCAACTCCACGCTTCTATTAAATATAATTCATGAGTTATGTCTACTCATATCTTAAATTATTTTCTACAATCTTCTTCCCTAATTGAATATTCATATATCCCACATCCTCAATCAATTAAAATTATATTATATTATAGCAACAATATATCTCTTCACTCACCCACACATGCATAATCTTAAAATGGATAGCATGTTTTATAACATGCGATATTAAATAAACACTTTATTAAACATTAAAAAATTAATAATTTTTTTTAAATTTTTTTAAATAATTTGTGTAGATATGTAAATTTTGTATATGATTAATTATTTTTAGTATTTTATTTTTAATTATTATTATTTTTAAATATTTTTAAAATTATTCAAGGCTCAAAATATATCTATATTTCATTCAGAAAACCTATAATCATTTTAAAATTTATATAAAAAAGTATTTACTAATAAGCATCGATTATTTCTCATATATTACCTAGCTTTAGCTAAAAGAAGATGCAAACTTTCCTCTTGGTCAAAATTTTTTATCGACAAGACGAGAAAACTTACACACTTGTGAGTTTGTCCCTTTTCATTTATGATGTCCATCAACCCGTTGCAATGATTGTTACACCTTTAAATTAATATTATATTTTAAGATGATTTTTTATGATTAATTGTTATAGTAATGTGAGGATTATAATTTTAAAACTATTGAAATTATAAACAATATTCAAAATGTTTTGGTTAATCAGTAATTTTTTCATTGTAAATTATTATTTTTATTTATTTTAAATCAAAAATATTATAAAGTTTTAATTGTGATAATAATTTTTTGAAAAATTTATTAATAATTAAATTATATAATTTTAAAATATTTGTACATTTATTACTTAATATTTAAAATTATATTTTATTATTATATTTCATTAATACTTAATGGTCTTAACCTTTTTCTTACTCTTTTAATTATTAAATTATCTCATTTCTAATTTAAAAAATATATATATAATTCTTTACTTTACAAACATTGTATTTCTTTTATGGCTGTAATACATTCCCTTTCTTCATCTATTTTCTTTTACTTTTAACTACTTCCCTAATTTTATGTACACAGTAATAAAATTTTGATTTAAATTAAATTTATCTATAAAAACATAAGCATTATAATTCATTTGAATATACATTATCTCTCATTGACAGGAATTTATAACATTGTTAAAAGAGTGTGGGTATTTGTGTTTCGATTTAACTGATATCCTTCAACCAATATTACGCATTCGTGCAACGTGGTCTGATGAATGGTCTCGAATTTCATTTTGGAGTAAGCGTTCCTTATATCTGTTCAAAATACATTTATGCCGATCGTTCATTATATATATAGTCGATATAACAAATCTCAAATCTTTACAAAGAGGAATCGGCTTTGCCTAAACACTCAATTCTATAAAGTCCATGGTATCTCCAATTTTAGCTTTGCCAAAGTTCTCCCTTGCACCTGTACGCAACAGAAGACATTGCCTTAGTCTGTGTTCGGAGCAAAGTGATAAAAAGCCATTCTTCTGATATGAACAACTTTCCACGTGAATTCGCTGTGAAAAGACAGAAGACAGTAGCATGGAGATTGATCGATGCCGCCTGTTGTCGTCGTCGTCTGCTTTAATGGGCATGACGGCTTTAACGGCCGAAAAAGCCATGGCCAAGCCTTTTCCGCCACCCGATCTGAGCAAGTGCGCGTACCTGAAAGGTCTAAATGAACAAATGATTTAAATGATGTGCATCAATTACAAAGGGGTCTCTAGCTTGCAGGTTGGTGGCATAGTTTATTTACTATTTTTTATTGTTAAAGATGGATGAGGACATCACATGAGTTGATTTGGTTATGGAAGGGCTCCACGTTCGATGTATCGATCGGATCCACAATGCAATGACATTGATGTAAGGGAAGTATATTGAAGTTCTAGAGTCTACTATATTACTTTCATTCGTTAAGAACATATAGAAACACCATACTTGAACACTGGGAAAAAAAGACAACTACAATTGAAGCCTATCTTTGTAAACATAAAAAAATAAAATTTAAAAGAGCACTCGTTAGAAAAAATATGCTTTGGAATGATTATTAAAATGAATATAAGAGTATTATTACTTAACATTTTGTGCACAAAAGGTGATATAGGATTGTGGTAATGAAGTTCGAGTGAGGTATAAATATTAATTTACAATCTTTGGCTTTATAAAACACCATTTTACCAAAACATAAAATTAAACCATTTCTAACATAATTTACACTCTTCAGTAGGGTTATTACAACTCATACATAGGAAGTTATAACATGGGGGTGGTATCTAATTTGAAATACATCAAACTGCCATACCGCTTACAGAAAATATGAAAAGATTGGTGGGGGTTTAAAACCTAAGTTGAATAGAATATCCAAAATTGATAGTGCTTATGATCCTAATAATAATTTCACCTTTCCTTCAATAATCGAATAAAGAAAATCAAATACTACTAATACGAATACAATAATTTATATTAAATATTCTTCTTGAAAACAAAAATAAAAAAATCTTAAAAATATTTATATCCACATTATTTATATGTACAACTTATATTAATTAATTAAATTATATAAGATGCATATTTCATTTAAAAAAACCTTTTTCGATTTTCTTCTACGTGCGTGACATTGGAGGGCACTTGTTCTCCTTATCTTGGTGGAACAAATGCTGTTGATTTTGATTCTCCGAAAAATCCAACAATGCAGACCCACGCACTTGTTCTCCTTATCTTGGTGGAACAAATGCTGTTGATTTTGATTCTCCGAAGAATCCAACAATGCGGACCCGACCAGCTGCACATTTAGTTCATAAAAGTTATATAGAAAAATATGAGGCGGCAGTGAGAAAAATGAAGGAGCTTGACGACACTGATCCTCGTAGTTTCACACAAGAAGCCAAAGTGCACTGTGCATACTGCGAAAGGCCATACATGGCGGGACCTGAAAACAAAAAAGTCTTGATCCATGGCTCATGGTTCTTTGCGCCGTTCCATCGATGGTATATCTATTTCCATGAACGCATTTTGGGATCTCTTATAGATGATACCACATTTGCGCCGCCATAGTGGAACTGGGACGCAGAGCATGGCATGCAGATTCCTTCAATATATACCAATCCATGCAGTTCTCTATACGATGAAAAAAAGAAATGAACGTCACAAGCCTCCCGTTATCCTCAACCTGCGAGAAGCTAAGAGCTGCCAGAGCAAGTCCATCAAGGAGAACTACTCCAACATTTATACACACATGGTGTCTGCTGCCAAAACTACTCGCTTCCACGGAGAGAAGCACAGGTATTGTGGCGTCCCATTTGATGTCCAAAGTTATTCTCTCTCTCTCTCACACAACCTCTTATTGATTCATGATGTGGTTTTTTTTTTGTTTTTTTTTTTTTGCTTTTTAATTTTATATAATCTATATATTAGATTATTATTTTTGAAAGATCTTATTTATATATTTAAATTATTTCAAAATAATTTTTAAAGAATTATTTCTAATACCAATTTTTATTCATGCTTTTTTAAGAGTTAATTCTTTCTTTGTTTTCTATTTAAGGCAATTATAAAATTTTAAGTGATGCAAATGTGAATTCTGAAACAGCTCTTAACTAATCATGATAGAGAAAAGAAATATCAACAAGAACATAGCCAAATCATTTGCATCATTTACCAAATATCAATAGACATAATAAACACAATTCATATATTAAATTTGAAGAAGACAGAGTACTCTGTTTTTTTATTACAGTACTGTATTCTGATTACAGCCTTAACAAAACAAAAATAGTTTTTTCTATTTAAAAACCAGCGTTGTATAAAACCTCTTATTAATAATAAGGAAAGCTTAATTTAGGGTAGTTTAACAGGCTGTTTGAGCAGCAGTCTAAACAAAGGTTTAAAAATACACAGCAATTTAAAAATAGTTTCAAAAATGCATGTATTGTTCGCAGTCCAAGAAAGACTGATGGAAAAAACAAAGACTAATATTAATTATTAATTGAGTGTTTAAATTCAAACGGATGTAAAATTTATTGTCTAAATCGTGCATGCATAGAGGAGACTGGATGATCCAGCATCAATTACTAACATACTCTCCCTTGATGCTGAGAGGGCTTACAATCTGATCTCTGAGTGTCAAAAACTGATCTGTTGCAACTGCTTTCGTGAAGATATCTGCCAACTATTCTTTAGTGTTGATGTATTACAATTCTACTACCTTCATGCAGACTAAATCTCGAATAAAATGATGCTTTAAATCAAAATGTTTTGTCCTGCTATGATGGACTGGATTCTTAGCCAATTTAATAGCACTAATATTATCACAAAAAATAACTATAGGCTGAACTTGCATCTCTCCAATTTCTTCAAGAAGTTTTCTAAGCCATAATGCTTGTGTACCTGTTGAAGTGACTGCAACATACTCTGCTTCTGTAGAAGAAAGGGCAACTATACTTTGCTTCTTTGAACTCCAAGTAATCAAATCAGAACCAAAAGAAAAACAATTCCCAGATGTTGACTTTCGGTCATCCAAACTACCTCCCCAATCAGAATCACTAAAACCAACAAGATTGAACCTTTGAGAATTGTAGTAATGAATACCAAAATCTAGAGTTCCTTTCACATACCTCAAAATTCTTTTGGCTGCCTTCATATGTATTTCTGATGGCTCTATCATGTACCTTGAAATAAGTGAAACTGAATAAGCAATATCAGGTCTTGTGTGAGTTAGAAACATTAAGCTTCCAACAATACTTCTATAAGTTGTATCACCAACTCTTTCAGCGCCATCATCTCTACACAACACAACTCCAGGAGCAACTGGAGTGGAGACTGCTTTACAATCAGCCATATCAAGTTTCTTCAACATATCTTTAGCATACCTTGTTTGACAAATAAAAATTTTATTCTCCCTTTGATAAACCTCCATTCCTAAAAAATATTTCATAAGGCCTAAATCTTTCATCTCAAATTCATTCATCATGAAAACTTTGAATTTATCCTTCATCATAGAACTACTACCCATATACAACAAGTCATCAACATACAAACTTACAATTAGAATATCATTACCTTCTTATTTGTAGTAAAGGGTAGGTTCACTCTTACTTCTTTGAAAGCCATTCTCCTGAAAATATCTATCAATCCTAGCATACCATGCTCTTGGTGATTGTTTAAGGCCATACAAAGCCTTCTTTAACTTGTAGACATGATTTTCTTTTCCTTGCACTTCAAAACCTTATGGCTGTTCCACATATACTTCTTATTCTAAGTACCCATTGAAGAAGGCACTTTTCACATCCATATGATGGATACTCCAATTCTTTTGAGCTGCTAATGAAATCAGCATTCTAATGGTCTCTTGTCTTGCTACTGGTGCAAATTTCTCTTCATAATCAATGCCATACTTTTGTGTGAAGCCTTTAGCAACTAATCTTGCCTTATGTCTTTCAACACTTCCATCACTGTTACACTTAGTCTTGTAGACCCATTTGGCGCCAATCTTCTTCTTGTCATGTGGGAGCTTACATAAGTGTCAAGCCTGTGAATATAATCCATCTCTTCATGCATTGCTTGCATCCAAACCTCATTAGTATATGCATCTTCAAAACATAATGGTTCAAAATAAGCCTTGGTAAGTAAAGCAAAATTCAGTGTCTCACCTCTTGGATTTTCTTCATGTGCTTGATTTGAACTCCTTTGATAAATGTCACTCAATCTTCTCACCTTCCTTGCAGAACTAGGACTTGAATCTGGAATTACACTTGGAATTGAACTAGATGATGGGTTACTTGGTAGATTTGTAGCACTTAGAACATAAATATTAGTGGGTTGCCCATGATCAATATCATCCATAATAACATCATTTAAAACAGATTTTGACTTTTCCATATGGCCTTTTTGATGACCATAAACTCCCCCTTCATCAAAAATCACATCTCTTGACACAATAAGCTTATTAGTGAGAGGATTATATAACCTGTAAGCCTTACTTTCCTCACTATATCCAACAAAAATACATGACTCACTTTTGGGATCTAACTTTTTCCTCTTTTGATCAGGAACATGAACATAGGCTAAGCAACCAAAGACTTTGAAATAATTAACATTTGGTTTTTTGTCATACCAGGCTTCATATAGAGTCATCCTGTCAAGTGCACTAGTGGGACTCCGATTGAGAATATATACTGCTGTAGCAACTGCATCTCTCCAAAAAAAATTACTTAATCCTTTTGTTTGTAGCATGCTTCGTGCCATCTCCACCACTGTACGATTATTTCTTTCAGCTACACCATTTTGTTGATGTGTGTATGCAGTGGTGAGTTGTCTTCTAATGCCATGCATATCACAATAACCTTGAAAGGCTTTTGAACAAAATTCTCCTCCACGATCAGTGCTTAAGCATTTGATTTTGCACCCTTTGTCATTTTCTACAAGGGCTCTAAACCTCTTGAATGTCTCAAGAGCTTCACCTTTGGTCTTCAAAAAATAAACCCAACATTGTCGTGAGTGATCATCAATAAAAGTAATGAAATATGATGACTTACCCAAACTCTTTGTCTACATAGGACCACAAATGTCTGAATGAACTAATTGGAGTGGATAATGGGCCCTCCATGTATTGCCTTTTGGAAATTTCTCTCTTGCATGCTTTCCTTTGTCACATCCTTCACAAACTTCCTTGTGCTCTTCAACCTTAGGTAAACCAGAAACTAAAGCCTTTGATGTTAGAATCTTCAAACTATGAAAATTTAAATGCCCATACCTAAGATGCTACAACCAACTTGTATCCTCATATGCCATATTGACAAGGTTCTTGTTATGTTCACCAAACTTCGATGGAAACATCCTATTCTTTGTCATAGGCACAACTATTACCACCCTGTTTCCTTGATTCTTATCATAAATTATACATTGTTGATTTTCAAATACAACTTTATAATTCTTCTCACATAATTGTCCAACACTCAACAAATTATGCTTTAACTTTAGAGTGTAATAAATGTCTTTAACACTCTTCATACCTTCTTTTGTATGGACTTTCATAGCTCCTTTTGCAGCAACCTCCAATGATTTGTCATCACCAAGCTTGATCTTGGATTTAAAACTTTCATCCATTATAGAAAAAAGTTTTTCATTCCCTGACATGTGGTTAGAACATCCCGAATCTAAATACCAAACATCTTTAGAAACATTTTCAGCTTTGTCATAAGATAAAAATAAATTATCTGGAGGATTCTCATCACCTTGAGCATAATGAACACTTTTACCATTATTACCTTCTTTTAATCTACACTCATAATTAAAGTGGCCATACCTGTTACAATGATAACACTAAATATTTCTTTTATCAAATCGGCCACTACCTCTTCCTCTGAAACCACCTCTTCCTCGGAAACCACCTCTACCTCTATTTCCTCTTGAGTAATTTTGATTTTGACCTCTACCTTGGCCTTGATTACTTTTGATGCTACTATTGGCATCTTCATTCTTTGTGATTTGTAATTTGGAGGAAAAAGCTTTCTCTTCACTTTCTCCAAATGAATCTCTCAATCTTTCTTCATGAGACATCAAAGATCCAACTAGATGATCAAATTGAAGGGTAGACAAATTATTGCTTTCTTCTATGATTATGGCAACATGGTTCCACTTTGGTGTGAGAGACCTCAACACCTTCTTGATCACAACCTCATTGTTCACAATTTCACCAAGTGTAGCCATCTTATTGACCACATCTCTTACTCTGACACAATAGGTACTCACACTTTCTTGCATCATTAAATTCTCGAATTCTCTCTTCAATGTCTGTAACTTGACAACTTTGACTTAATCACTACCTTGGTAAGCTTCTTTTAGAGTCTTCCAAGCATCCTCTGTTGTCTTTGTTCCTGCAATTCACGGAAATAAGCTCTTATCTAGCGTTATTTGAATATGAAATAAGGCTTGAGCATTCTTCTTCTTAGCCTCCTTCTTAGTTGTTTTATCATTCGCTGTGAGGGCATTCCAATCAGCTAGCTCTGCATACCCTGATTCAATAATCTCCCACAAATCTTTTCCTATCAAAAAAGTCATCATTTTGATACACCAATAATCATACTCATTTCCATCAAATTCTGGAATGGGCAAGGAGTTAGAATTTGACATGATAATTTTTTGGCAAAAATTCAACTACTAAATATTTAACCCAAAAGAAAAATCCTGCTCTGATACCAAATGTGAATTCAGAAACAGCTCTTAACTAATCATGATAGAGAAAAGAAATATCAACAAGAACATAGCCAAATCATTTGCATCATTTACCAAATATCAATAGACATAATAAACACAATTCATATATTAAATTTGAAGAAGGCAGAGTACTCTGTTTTTTTATTATAGTACTGTATTCTGATTACAGCCTTAACAAAACAAAAATAGTTTTTCCATTTAAAAACCAGCGCTGTACAAAACCTCTTATTAATAATAAGGAAAGCTTAATTTAGGGGAGTTTAACAGGCTGTTTGAACAGCAGTCTAAACAAAGGTTTAAAAATACACAACAGTTTAAAAACAGTTTCAAAAATGCATGTATTGTTCGCTGTCCAAGAAAGACTGACGGAAAAAACAAAGACTAATATTAATTATTAACTGAGTGTTTAAATTCAAACGGATGGCAAATTGATTGTCTAAATCGTGCATGCATAGAGGAGACTGGATGATCCAGCATCAGTTACTAACAGCAAAAGCAATTGTTAGCAACTATTGTGGTAATAAACATGTGGGCTAACTTATTAGATCTTTATTGTTGTGTAAAAACCTTTTGCTTCAGGTATAATGATGAACTCTGGAGTCTTCGCCACATAATCCAGTGCACAATTGGACCGGCTGTTTCTCAACTCCTTTCGGAGAAGACATGAGCCAATTCTATTCAGCCGGCAGACACGATCTTTTATTCCCACAATGCAAACGTGGACCGAATGTGGAGCATCTGGAATGATAGACTGGGAGGCAAAAACTGTACGGACCCAGACTTTGTCGACACTATGTTCCTCTTTTACGACAAGAACAAACAGCTGCTGCAAGTTAGAGCGGGTGACTATTACGATCACCTAAGTCTCGGGTATGACTACGAGAAGGTAAGTCTTCCGTGGCTTGAAAGAGGGCACTCAATGAGGAATGCTGCAAAGCTCATGAGCCCTCAACCATATCAAACCAGATCTTCCATGGATACTACAGAAGGCACGAACAACAAGATCAAATCACTATTGCCCCCCTAGACTTTTACTGTTAAAATGTCCAGATGTAGATCCCAACACTCCATTCGATTCCCCTCATTATGCAGGCTCCTATGTGCATATCTGTCACGGAATGGATAAGGAGGGTAGTTTCAAGTTTGTGACATAAGAGACGCTGGAGATGAGAGTGTGGTCGTTACGCTTGTCCCTGATTCTCCCAATATTAGGTTTACCACCATAAAATTGAAGTATGTTCCAGCTTCCATGGCATGTATCCATGGCCTGATTATGCCTCACTTGAAATTATGTATAAATTCTAATTTAAATGGTTAGGCATCATTTGAAACTATGTAGATAGAATTTTGCGCTTAATATTAAATTGTAATCTAAATGATTAAGCATCACTTGAAATTATGTAGATAGAGTTTTGGGCCCTAAGTTAATATCCAAAGTGATTGAGCTCAAAGCTTAGAAAGGCACATAAAAATTGGTATTATTGTATGTCTTTTGAAATGTAGCCAGATTAATACCCATTGTATGTAAGAATGTAATATTAAAAATATTCAACCCTGAATTATTATCGTTTAAAACTTGTTTTATTGTTGTAGTTTTAATTTGAACTTGTATTAAAAATATTCAACCCTAAATTATTATCGTTTAAAACTTGTTTTATTGTTGTAGTTTTAATTTGAACTTGTATACATAAAAGTAGATTTGATTAATAGTTATCTATGAAGAAAAATCATCACCATCAAAAAAAATAACATCTTTAATATATTTCAAATAATTTATAACAGATGTAAATTAATAAAAATTTATGTCACAAGGCATAGGGGTAAGTGCAGGGAATTTGGAGATCAAAAGGGGGTTTTAAGTGGATATGTTTTTCTGAAAAAACATGAAACCTTAACTTGTAACAATTTTTTGAGATATTTACATTCAGAATATGAAGATGTCATAGCGAGATTAGTTGTAGCATTTTGAATCTAGTTTCTAAACTACTATTTTTATTTTTTTTTTGAAAGGGTTAATTATAAGTAGATCAAACATCAAAAATTTGAAGAGATGGTACTATTACTTAGAAAAATTATACTAGATGGTTGTTTGTGTGCCCCACCATTTTTTTAGCATAATTTTATTTTTATTTAAATCCCTTGCTATAAATATATGTAAGATCATTTATTTCTCAACCTATAGTTTTTTTTTAAATTAATTAATGTTTTTTTTTACTTATTTCACAAGTCAATATACCTTGAAATATGACCAAAAATGTATATCCAACCATGCACTCCCTTTAACTACCTAAAAAAATATAAAAAAATAGATTTTTAATTTTTTAACATGGATAGAATTAGGTCTATTTTTTAACCATATAATTTTTTTCTATTTTAGATCAATGAATTAAAATATATATAACCAAGGATGAACATGAATAATTGCTCTATATAATCTTTCTATATGGTTTAGGCTATAGGGTCTAATCACAATGGCAATCAAGGTAAATTTGAGTTTGTTGAACCTATTTGTGACTATAAAATGTGATTTTGGACATAATTATCCCCAATGTCATCATTAGATTAGCCAATTAGTTAATTAGAATTATAAGTGATGAAACTTGGGATAAATTGATCCCTCTAAAAATAATTATTACTCTAAAAGATGATAATTAGGGATAAATCAATTGATTTAGGGTTTAGGATTTAGTGCTTAGGGTATAGGGTAGAATGCTTAGTTTTTATTGTATAGGATTTAATAATGAAGATAATTGGGGCCAATTTTATGTCATTAAACTTATTTATGATTGCAAACAATGATTTTGGGCTCAATTATCCCCAATTTCATTATAGATTAAGGCAATTAGTCAATTAGGGTAATCAGTGATATAACTTGGGCTAAATTGATCCTTCTTAACCTAATTCTTAATCTAAATAATGTTAATTAGTCTAATCAAATTGATTTACAATTTATGATTTAGGGTTTAATGTTTAGGTCATACTCTTTAAGGTATAGGTTTTAGGGTATAGGGTCCAATTGTAAAGTTAATTATGGATAATTAGAGCTTACTCAACCTATCTATGACTACAAAATGTGATTCTAGGATCAATTAGCCCTGATGTCATCACATTTTAACCTAATTAATTAATTAGGGAAATAAGTGATGTAATTTGACCCAAATTAAACCATGTTGACTTCATTCTTAGTATAAATGATGTCAATTAGGGTTAAAATGATTGACTTAAGTTTTTAAGATTTTACTATTTAGGGATTAGTGTTTTAGGTATCTAGTTTAGGGTATGGGGTCCAATCACAAAGGCAATTACTACCAATCTTAACTCATTGAACCAATGTATGACTATAAAGTATGATTTTTGGAATAATTAGTCCTAATTTTATCTTAGGTCGAGCCAATTAGTCAATTAGGATGATAAGTGATGTCATTTGGCTGAATTGAGTGCTGTGTAATTAATTATTACTCTAAAAGATGTTAGTGATAAATCAAGTGACTTAGTGTTTATGGTTTATAATTTAGTGTTTAGGGTTTAGCACATAGGGTATAAGGTAAAAGGTTTAGGTTTAGGGTATAGGGTTAAATAAAAAAAGGTAATTAGGGATAATATGATATCATTGATCTTAATTGTTACTACAAAATATGATTTTGGGCTCACTTAGCCCTAATGTCATCACATATTGAACCAATTAGTTAATTGGGGTAATTGATGACACTATTTAGGGACAAATTGAGCCTTGTGAACTTAATTCTTAATGTAAAGGATGTTAATTTAAGCTAAATCAATTGGTATAAGTTTTAGGGTTTATGATTTAGGGCTTAATATTTAGGGCATAGGATTTAAGGTATAAGATTTTGGGTTTTGGGTATAGGTTCCAATCATAATCAAAAGGATTTTTTAACTCGATATTAATTGATAGGGGTGGTTTTTTAATCAAGAATAATTGACAAAGTTAAAAAAGACTTAAAGTTATTAAAATGGCATAAATATCCATGATCCATAAAATGAAAGTAGTGAGGTGTGTGTTTTCTCCATGGGATTGTTGTTACAAATGTATCCCAAAAATGTAAATCATGTTTTGTATAATTTTTTTCATTATATGGTTCTTGTATACATTAGGGGTTCACCGATGCATTTAACCCAGAGTGTATACTTTGATGGGTGCATAGGGAATAGGGTAGGATTGATTTATTTCATTTAATGAGATAATTTCTGATACTATTTTATCATACCTATATCCCCTCATGCAACGTTCATACCTCTTATGATGGCTCCCTAAAATCTTGAAACCCTTAAATATGGATAAGTCTAAAACTTTGAAACCATGGAATTTGACTAAGCCTAAAATATTATAAGATCCTTTGAAACCTAGAATTTGTATTATAGCTCTTAGAGGTCCAAAACCACTCTCAAACTTTCTGAAACTATATAATTAAAATATAACTTAAAGTATAAGAAACTAAATGTCCATTTCTCAATATAAACTTATGATTAAATGTTTATTTTAATTATATATTATTCATGACAATCTAATATTAAATTATTTTTTGTACGTATTTTTATAACATCAATACCACATATGTGGTTATGAAGACTAAAACCACATACATAGTTTTAATAATTAATAACAAAAATATGATGCATACATGATAATTATATACAAGATATTATGTTATTATATTTTTATTTTGAAACACATCCTTGAAGGTTCCTTAACTGACAAAGCAAAAAAAATACTTAAATTTATTAAATTTTGGTAGAAATATATATGATCCATAGAATGAATGCAGTGAGGTATGTGTTTTGTCCATGGTATTATTGGTAGAAATGTATCCTGGAACTATAACTCATGTTTTATATAATTTTGTGCATTAGATGGTTCCTATATGCATTAAGCACTCACTGATGTATTTGTCCCAAAGTGTAAGTGTTAAGGGGTGGATAGGGAATAGGATTGGATTGACTTGTGTCAATTTATGAGAGATATTTTATTAATTTTATATCATACCTACAAATATTCATGCAAAATTCATACCTTTTATGATGTCTGCTAGAAATATTGAAACCCTGAAATATGGCTAAGTCTGAAACACTTAAACCGTAGAATTTAACTAGGTATAAAATATGATAGGATCCTCCAAAACCTATAATTTGTATTATATATTCTATAGGTCTGAATCCACTCTAAATCATCTGGAAAGTATCTAAATAAAATATAACTTAAAGTATACATATAACTTTACATTTAGATATGGACATTTAGTTTCTTATACTTAGATATCTATTTTATTTATATGCCATGCATGCTAATTGAATACTAAACAAAAAATATGTATGCATTTCTAAAAACTTAAACCATATACATGGTTTTAAAGACTAAAACTACATACACGATCTTAGTTTGGTAATTGTCAAGCCTATATGCCAAGACTACATACACACTTTTTTAAAACCATGTATGCAAAAATAATTAAACCCATTTGAAACTAAAATGTGTCTGTTCCCCCGATACTTCCACTAACGCCCCCACCCCCCAACTCTATACACCTACCCATAGGTGTTTGAACCAATTCTTGGTATATAATGTAATTAAAATTAGTAGCTAGTGTATTCCTTAACTGCTCAATAATAACATATCCTTGATATTTATTAAATGGTCCTATTGGATAAGGATTGAGATGAGGAGGAATTGTTTCAATTTATTTCTATTGCCTTAGTTGATGAGACATCATACCTCATCTAGTAACAAGATATTAGGTTGTATGGTTGAATATAAGTCTAAGATGAATGATAAAGGCATGATGTGATATAAAATAGTTGTGACATCTCAAGGTAAGAGGAGTGAAAGGAACCATCAGAAGCCCTCTAGCATATAATAGTAATAAGTGGAAACTCAAACTAAATGATGTAGCAATGATCACCATAGAATTGCTCATTATGAAGATCTTATCTAAAATAGGATTATATATTTGACTCTACATTATGTGTCTACAGACTTAAATACATATAAAATATTTAATAATATAATGATAATGAAATTGTAAATAATACCAAAAAACTTTGAATTAAAATATAATAGATATATTTAGTCATTATGATCATAATGAATATGGAAATCAAAAAATTAGTAATTTACAAGGTTTGTAATGGAAATTATAGATATAGAAAGAAAACCTAATGACAAACTAGGGTTTTTGTTAATGTTCAATAGTATGTGGTTTCACTAATATGTTTTATAAAAAATTGAAACATAATATATGTTAGATCCTAATTAGATAAAATGGACTAAGTTAAATCAATATGTAAAATATATGTATAAATTAAGCAAACTAATTTTTAAATTAAAAAATTTAGATATATGATAAAAGGGGAAATTAATAAGGGAATATGATTTAGTTAGAAAATAAAAAATCACTTTGTCTAAGGATGAAAATCACTATGGAGTTGTGTTGACTGACTATAGATTCAAAACATGGTTTTAAAGTTTATTTTGATGAGCATTCTATATGGATTGAGGTGAAGGGTGTTATTGTCCTTAGGGAGCAGTAATGACATGGTGATAATTAAACTCAAGGTTTTATGTGACAAGTTCACCTTTTCCTATGTGTTATGATGATTATGTGAGTATCTTCGATACATCACTAAAACCATTGTGTATCTTTTCATCCACTTGTAACTCTATTTCAATAGGTCAAGAGGATAAATGTAATCATTGGATTTAAATGGGTTAGTGATTTAAATTATGTTTGGCCTTGACATGCCTATGTTGAGCATTGCCTATGTATTTATACTCTCAAGAGGGATAAAAATCCTTGTAGTTCTCCCATGCTATAGTGGTGTGTGTGAAATTTTATTTAAAAGAGTCAAATTCTATTACAATCATATTGTGTTTAAGTGTTTCAACAATGAATGTTGACCTTAGAAGTGACTCATATTTTAACTTATAAATATTAGGGCTATGTGTATTAATAATTGGACAAAATATCAAATTTTATCTCAATATGCAATTAAAATTTTATTTCTTTTTAATATGGAAGCCTCTTATGTGCAAAAAATGGTTTGAGATATAGATTTATAATGGTATTTTAGGAATTTTTTTGGACAGGGCTTGCTAAACATGTGAGACAATCCATTTCATATATTTTAAATTAACAAATTATCCTTTATTTTTTATGAGGATAAGACTAGTGGAATGACACATTGTTGGGGAGCATTGTTGTCTAAATGGTGCACTATTTTCGTAAGATAAAAAGTTATTGATCAAGGAGTATGGAACAGTCTATGGATAATCTTGAATTATTTCACATGAGAAATATGGATAATCTTAAATCATTATTTTTCTTATAGGAATGGGTCATCTAGATATAAAATGAAGGAAAGTGGTCAAAAGGCCTTAGAATAAGGCATGAGATAAGTGTGTAAAAATGTTGGTCACATGTTCATTGTTTTATCTTAAATGTTAATTTATGTGTCTATAACCACATTAGTAGACAAGGGCAAGTCGAGTCCCTTTATAACCTAGTGTGCTCTTGTCCAATAAGGCTACAAACTATTAGATCTTCACTGACATGAATTTATAATCATAATAGGGAGGTCTAAATGATGTTTTTAGTGATTTCAAGAAAATGAGTATAATAGTGAAATATTTCATAGAGATTGAATGTTCACAAATTGGTGAATAGGTTAAGAAAGGTAAGGATGTTGAGATTAAATATTGTTAAGAACTTAATTATTAAATTTTAATGTCTACAATTCTATATATATTTCCCAATAATAATTTTTCAATGTTCTGAAGGTAGTTAGGTAGGTCATGACTAACTATATAGAATATTTTTTGGAAAAAATATTACCTCTTCAAATTTTATTCATTTAACATACTCATCCTTCACCAATTTAAATATGCATAGTAGATTAGACACTACATTTAAAATTCTATAATTCGTGTTCTTATATCATTTTCAAAATTTTAGGATAGACATTTCAAATAATATGTGCAATTTTATCTTTCTTATTTTTCAAGACAAAAGACCTTAATTTTTTTTTCTTACCCATATGGTTTACTAGAATCAATGAGATCATCTCTATTATTCTACTCTATTTTAACTTTATAACCATAAAAACATTTATGCTCATTCCATTAATCATCTTGAGATGCTTGATGATTCATATTATTATTTGCATTAGAATTTGAATACGAAGCATTAGTATCCACATTATAATAGACATCCACAATATTCCTTATTTTTTCCTCATGATCTTAAAAACATTCATTGGTTATTTGTCCACATCTAAGTGTAAATCCATATTATTCTTGTTGAGTTTGTTTGAGAATAAGACATTTTACCTTTATAATTTATTATTATATATCAAATTTTAGCATTTCCTAATCTTAACGGCTTGTACAAAGGTAACCAAAACCCAAGAATATTATATTATTTTTATATTCATTTGGTTCTTCTAGGTTAAAAACTAGTTTCCATAATATTTCATCACATTTTACCTTACTAATTTATTTATTTTTATTATTGGTAATATAGAATGTTTTTTTAACCAGGGCCCTCACCTTGTCAGTAAAATAATAGCTATAAAAACCAAATAAAACCAAAAAACATGATAAATGTAACAATAAAAAGGCCTCATAAGCTAATATTTAGAACAAGTACTATTGTCCTCCAAAAAATCGTCACTATGGACCTAAGAATCTCTCATAAGATTTTATTTATTAGATATGAGATACATTGTCAAGATTTTTAAATCTTGTTTACTTTACCTTTATTTTTTTTACTCACTATTTTCCATTCTCCTCTATCCTCAAGATTTGGTAGTATGGGGATGGATCTATCCAAATTTTCCCCTTAAATTTGTCTTAGTAATGGATTTGTCAAACCTTTTCCTACTAAAGGAGCCTAAACTAATGAATCTTACCTATTATAAGCATTTCCATTCTTATTTTTTAACACAGAAGTGCCCCTCTCCTTTGTCAATGCATCATCATAATGTTCCTCATTTTTTTCTCGTTGTGTTCCACAACTTTTAATGGATATTTTAGACCTTAATCTAGGTCATCAATTTTTTTATCACTACCATTCGTAGCTTTCACCATATAATTTCTTATCTCTACTTATTTCTACCATGGATTAGGTTTTTTGAACTAATGACTTGGGAACTCATTAACTAAATGCCCTATATTGAAACATCTTTAATAACTAAAAGGGATCTCTTCAAAATCTAACGATTGAGTCCAAACATGTTCCCTAATTTTTAAATCCAACTGTGAAGGAATATGCTTAGAAATATCTACACTCATCAGGATACAGACATATGTGGAGTGCCCCCTTTTATCAATCAAATCATCAGCTTTCCAAAATTCCCCTTTGGTATTTACTATGGTGATAAACACAAAACTCATCCCAAAATTTATAAGGAATATTTTAAAGCTTATTCCATATCAATCTTAAGTTGAAATTTTCAATCATGGCATTGAAATTTGTGAAGGAATAGAATTCAGAATGCTTCCATCATTTATTGATTATGAAGAGATAAATATATACAAAGACTAATAGTTAGAGATCTGTAACTGATCACCTAAATTTCACCTAACTACTAAGTATGTATGCCACCTAATCTATGATGTAACTAATGTTATCTAACCACTCTAACTAGCACTATAACAAAATTTGCTAACTAAGCATTAATTGGCACATTCACCCACATTATCTGCTTTATTACATTATTTCTACAAACATACTTTTTCCTAATAGTGGTCCCCCCTTTATTACAAACACTATAAAAATATTTACACTCTTCATGTAGCCTGCTCACTTTCTGAGGTGGCATGCCATCTTTTTGGCTTCAAGGTCTTGGTGTCAACTTGTTTTTTTCTTACAAGATTACCAAAAACCTGGAAGTGACAAGAACACTTCTATATGCTAATACCTTCGGTGGTTTCTCGGATTACAAAGATTACCACAAACCCATATGGTTTTATGTTGTAGGTTGACAATGAACCTAGAGGGTTGCAGAAATTTTCTACTACACTTCGATGGTTTCTCGGATTACCACAAACCCTTTTCGAAGAACCAAGCACTACTTTAGTGATTTTGGTCCCCACAACATTCTTTTTCAGGGGTTACCAAAATGGGAAATAATTTTCATTAATTTTTTGAAAAACACACTACACAACATAAAATAAACACACCAATACTTGTCACCATAGCAATCGTGCGACCCTATCATAGGTGACTCACGAGAGGATGCCAGTTATCCTCCAGCCTCCATGTATCCTCTAGCCTCTAGTAAATGAAGCTGCTTCACTTAGTTAATGTCGCAATGAAGCTCATATGCATGTCCTTTAAGAGGGCAAAAGTCTCCCACTGATACATATGACTCAGGACGTCGAGTTCACCTGATAATATATATGTACAAGATATTTATTGACTTTTGATAATATCGTATCGACAATCGACTAAAAACATTATTGAATCTAAATGACATGATTTTTCACTCTTTTCGACTAATAAAATTTGACCTATCTTAAAAGTGAATTCCTTTTAACATTTTTATTTTTATTTTTAAATAATTTTAGACTCTTTTATAACTAGACTCTATTGACAATAGTTATAATAGACAATTCTGACTTTCAAAATATTGATAAACTATTAACAAAATTGTGACTCCAATTTTTTTTTATTATACTTTTATTACTAAACTAAGAACTTACTGAAAAAGGACACATTTATTTTTGATGACATTAGCGTTAAAAAAATGAAAGCTATATTAACACGACTAAAGACTAAAGACTAAAAACCAATAAACAGACCAAAAATCAAAGACCACTAAAACTATTGTGACATTTACGATCCAAAAATATGGATGAATTCAAACCTAAAAGAAAGACTTACCTAATCAAAATGACATGACGTGCATAAAGGGACAGATGGTGTGATAGTAATAATAGTAGCTTCAGGGGCGAAATCGTAGGCATGGAGAAATGCACACAAAATACGCTGAGATCAATCTAGAGCAGATTGGCAATATATATATATATATATATATATATATATATATATATATATATATATATGAGCAAAATTACACTTTCTTTTGAAGGAGGACTGACAATATCAAAGACGTGTATAACCCAAAAGTAAATATGAACAAAACTCTTATGGATGGCCGTTGGAGAGTGTGAGCCAAATGTTGAAGAGTTTAATGTAATTCATATTCTCATGTATCGAGGCCAGTGTTGTGCATGAGTTTTAGCATTCTATCTAGTCCAACATTATCAATACCAGATGTCTTCTTCTATTTTCTGTCTGCTACTGGATAGAGGCTGGGAGCTTGGGCCACTTCTATGTTGCGTTGGACTTTAACGTAGGCTTCCATTTTGGTTATTATTTACATTTTTGCTAGCATCGATAGGGGGATGTTTTTATTAGCACCCAGTGCTTCGTAATTACCAGACGTTAGATCTTCACAGGTGTTGCACCATTCGATTCTTACACTCAGGATCTTTTTTTCATATTCAGAGGTGAAGCAGACTGCAACTGCCTCTCAACAACACTCAGATTCTCATTATGAATCGCTCTAATAACAATGAAGGAATAGAATGTAGAATCCTTTGATGATTTATTGAGTACGAAGAGACAAATATATACAAAGATTAACGATTACAGATTTGTAACTGATCACCTAACTGTCACGTAACTACTAAGTACGTATCTCACCTAATTGCCATGTAAATAATGCTATCTAACCACTCTAACTAGCGCTATAACAAAATGCGCTAACTAAGAATTAATCGACACATTTAAACAATGTAATATTATCAAGTTTCAGAAAATAATTTGGGTGCCATCATTTAACTAGGAGGTTATAATTATTCCAATCCCAAAAACATTCTTGGAAAATAGCCTATTTATCTTTTGTAGAATAAAAAATAAAAATAAAGAATCTTTTAGACCAGGGACAAATGACAATACAACCTTCAAAAAGAGGCTGTTAGCATATTTAGATCCACTCATGGAGTGTAGGCAGAGTTGGTCATAAACCATCAAATTTGCAGATCAAACCCTATGAGTAAATCCAATCTTATCTTACTAGTTTATTATTGTATATCAAAATTTATGATTTCATAATCATAAGGGCTTATACAAAGTAACCAAAACTCAAAAGGTTATATTATTTTATATTCATTTCGTCCTTTTAGATTAAAAATTATTTTCCCTAATATTTCATCAATGGTATCCCCGTTATTATAATTAATGAAAATTACAATCTTGTAAAAAAATAAAAATGAAACAACATGACATTCACGAAATTAAATGAAATAGCTTTTAAAACTACATCTAAAGGTTGAGCCATTGCTAGTGCACTAGAGTTTGAAGTAAGGACAATAAAATTAGGGTTAAATAAATACAACATGATGAAATAGACCATAATAAAATATACATCAGGAACAAGAAAGATCGAACCTTAATAAGAAGGTACAACACACCAATTAATTGTTAAACCCTAGAAAAAATTAGATCAACTGTAATATAAGCAATACATTATCTTAAGGGACATAAGAGGGCATGGATCCATTAAAATATTTAATAATTTTTTTTTTACATTGACATGTAATGTATCTACCCATAAACAATCTAACACGAATTATCATGATATAACACTAAACATCAAATTTAATTGCACAAAAAATTATTTCAGATTAATTGAAAAGTCAAAATAGAGGTATTTTAGAAGAATACTATACTTTTAAAAATATGGATATAGTTAGGAAATGAAAATAGTGTAAAAAGGTTCCAGAACTCTTCGTGAAATAACTCATAAAAGTTGAGGTGAAAAAAGATGTTTTAAAAATTGATTGATAACATACTTCTTTTCTAACACATCTATAATTATACAACTATATTATTAGAGACCTCATAATTTTTTAAATCATATTTGATGAGTTTGTTCCTTTGATCATGGGTTTCAAAAATCTCACTCTCTTTTATATATTTTCATATAGATATTTGAGAAAGTAATATCCTTTCTTGAAATCCTAATCAGTCATTAAAGACAAATAAAAATCATGAGATCGGTTGACAAGATCATGTTATCCTTCCATTGTTATTAGGTCTCTATTTTGGTTAAGTTTTTTTTAAAAACCACTATTTAAACTTTAGAATGTAATTAGTAGGTGCAATCATTGATCCTATATGAATTCTAAGTATCATTAAAAATGGAAAAATAAAATGCGAAGACTCTAATGTTGAATCAAATTCTTATCTAAACACTTGGAATTTTGCTCTTCAATGAATGCTAGAATCTCTTATCTAATTCAATTTTCCTATATGCAATAATGAATGTTCTATATAAATAATTATTCGATTTAAATTATAACCCCATTAACGCATAAGACAACACACAATGATAAGAAAAATATTAAGGCAACAAACTACAAGGAATGAAATTATTTAATAAGGGTCCAGAAGGAAAAGATATAACACCATAATTTTATATTCATAACAAGCTACAAATTTATTGCTATGTTCTTCAAAACATGTCTAAAACAAATGGATGAAAATGTAAGTATAGAGAAATATGGAAGAGATTCAAAATAGAGCAATTGAAAACAAACCAAACCCATAACACATGGAACATGTGTTAATAAGAAAACAACAAGAAACGATATTCGATAAACATAAAATAATAGTAGAATTATATAATTTGACATGTAAAGCTACTTTCAAATAAAAATTAGATGTCTAAGAAATAATAGAAACAATATAAATATTCGTATGTTAAAAATAAATTCCTGAATTGAATTGATTAGAAGGTTAGTTTTGAAAATAAAGTCATATTATTTGTATCATATTTACTGATATTATCAATATTCTCATCCCTATGTTGTCCTCCTGAAGAATTTTCATAATCACAATCATTTTAATTTTCATTCCAATAACCATATTTAGATGCTTTTAAATTTATATTATTATCATCAATAGTACTCAAAGAAGAAATGTTCATGTCCACATGAGAAAATGCATGTAAACCCACTTTACCCCATGTAATTTTTGTTAGATTTTTTCACATGTTCTACAAAGGAATTAATAGTTTTTATTTTTGACATCTAAATTTAAATACATATTTTTTTAGGGTACTTTGTTTGATGCTAATACTTTTTCCCCTATTTATCAAATCAATTTTGAATTTCTATGATTACAAGGTCTTATGTAAAATAAACCAACACTAAATTCATCATGTCATTTTTATATTAACTTATATATATTGAAGTGAAACTTATTTAACTTATTAATTTTTTATCAATTTTATTTTTATTATTATAGTAATTATAATGATTATCATCAAGTTGGCTTGTAGTTCATTCGTGAGGATGATGGTGTAAAAAGCATTGCTTAGCCATCCACCAAGGTACAAATCTCAAGATATACAAGAAAGAGATGAGACTGTGATCATGCCCCAGGTGAATTTGGTAGAATGGATATCCCTTAGTCAACACCTAACTCAAAGAAGAATCTGTACACTAAATTCATGTAAAAGTATATTTTCAATCAAAAGGAAAATAATTATAATATTATCATCCACAGTATTATTATTATCATCATCATCATCATCATCATCATCATCATCATCATCATCATCATCATCATCATCATCATCATCATCCTTCAGATAAAATATTTAAATACACAACATTAAAAGAAATAATTTAGAACATCATAAAAAATTACATTTAAGAAAGAAACAATTTTAACCAAATTAAGGTACCCATAAATCCTAATTTTATTATAAATATACCTATAATCATGCAATTTAATGAGTAGCAATATCTTTTGTGCCATTTCTAAGGGTGTAGAGTCCCTAGAGTTGGTACCATATGAATGTAGGCCTATGGATAAGTACCCTATGAATGAACCATACTATTAACACAATAACTAAAAATATTATGGATTCTATCTTGCTGGCTGATCCAAACCTTAATTCAAATCATGGGGACTAAAGAAGAGTAAGAGTTTTTGGTTTGGAGTATGATGGTTACCAAAATTAATTTTCTTCCTTTTTGTCACCTTCTAAAATATGAAAATATCAAATTTATCAATATTTTTTGTTTTTAAGATGGAGCCTTACTACGGAGGGGGAAGCCCCAATATTCATCTAACAAGAGACAAGAATATGAATATGTTGTTTCAAACCAATCAACTATTGACAAATATTTGAAAGGTAGCTCCCTCATAAGTAGTTCCATGACATGGGGCAATGGAATGTGTGGGTGGGTATGTGGTTGGATAGGAATGTGTTGATTTTTAGCATCACCCCTTCCATGTGTTGAAGTTGGCAATATGGTTCAAAACAAGTTTCCCCATTATGCAATGTAATGGATAGAAATGATTATAATTAGTTAAAAAATAAAAGAATATACATCCCATCTTGGTATACGATGATGTCACCTATGGTAGATAATCATAAGGAAATACATGTATAGGGACCTGAAATGCCTCAAATTACATTTAAATGTCTTCTAAATTATCTACTTGGAATGAAATTTTTAAAAAAATAGTATTTGATAATTTTGAAGTTACCTTGGTATCATGATAATATTAAGCTATGTAGAAAAAGGAAGAGAAAATGAAATATTCATAAGCGATAATGGGTAAAGGATGAAGCATTTTAGGAATAATTTTGTTAAGTTAAGCATGCATAAGCCATAATAGAAACGAGTTTAGTATAATGCATAATTATAGATGCAAATAAATAAAGACAATGAAAATAAAGATATGTATCAAAATTGCAGATGCAATTTTATATATTAGTGAGCATGACCAAGTGGATAGGGTCAAATAATAGAATATTGAGTTTTTCCAAAAAAATTCACAAATGATATTTTAAAATAATTGGTATTTTGAAATAAACATATTATTTTAAAGACTGAAGGAATGGTGGGTTACTCGATACGAAAGACCATTTTCCTCATTCTATTTTCCTTCAAATATTCCTAACCATTTTTATCATATAATGAATTGAAAAGGATTTTTTTTAAATAACAGATGATATTTACTACAACATTCCATTAAGAATAGTTTCTTAAATGAATAAGAGTTATGAATTTTTTTGATGTTAGATGTTTCCCTTTAGGTAACTTTTTAAAGATGGTTGTTCAATTAACATTTACCTTAACCTCATCAATGATAAGAACATTGTATGACTAAGATTGAAGAGCTCAGGTGAGGCATTGAACAACCATTGGTTTGCCATTATAGGGTTGTCTGAAAATCAACACTAGTGTCATTTATGTCCATTTATCTTCCGACCCTATCTTGGATACAAGTTACAAAGAAAATATTAGTTAGCAATAAACCTCTATAACCACAAGTAAAGAATAGATTGAAATATTCCTAAAATGCTCTGTGTAATTTGAATGGCTCTTTGAAATAACCATTGATGGAGAATCATCTGTTTTGCAATGTCAAATCTCAAATATCAGTTAACTTCCTATTCCATCCCAATAGCTCACCACATATAAGGACACTTAAAAGGACTATAAGACAAATGTTTAAAATTTTCCATATAAGTTTGGAAAGTTTTTAGTGTATTGATTGATTTAGTTAAAATTTCATATTGTAATATAATTTTAACAAATTATAATATTCATTATTTAATTAAATATATATGTATTATTTTTATTAATTATTCATTATTTAAGATTAAATAATTCTATTATTATTTATATAATATTTTAAAAAGTGGTGATGATTTATTTTATATTTTTAAATAATTATTTATCTTTTACTAATTAATAGATTTTAAAATTTTATTGAAACTATGATGGATAACTGTGTTTCACCTTCCATTTAGGTGCAAGTCGGTGAGAGTTATCCCAACCCTTTCTGCATTCCAATGAAAAATAAATATTTAAAAATACATAAAATTTCAATATCCTTAAGATAATCCTTTTTATTACAGTTACTGTTACAAAGGTGAGTTTTGATGAAGTACCAAGCACTGCCAAAAAATAGGGCTCGAATGTGGGGTCATACAAAAATGAGGTATGTGCCCCTCCCTCTCTAGTTTCATTCACACAAGGAATGCATATTTATTGTGCCTTATGATTATAATATTTTTTGATGGTTTTTTATTATAAATTATATGTATCAGTATATTCTATCCTCTATGATTTTTATGCTTGGGAGTTGAGAAAAAGCACTCCAATTTTTGTTTTTTGTGTTGATTTGTTATCTCACAAATCTCCCCTCTTTAGTGTTTATGATTGTATTTACATTTACAGATAAAATTAAATTGATTAATTGTTCAAATTCTATGATAAATCCACAAATGTGTAACTACCTCATCCAACACCAATGCCTTGATTTGATTTCTCTATGAGGATTTACCTTAAAAATCTATATGTTAACTAGTTAATGACAACCATTTTGTAAATTTGTTTTCTTTCTCTTATTTTTAAATTTTTATCTATTTTCTCTTGATTTTAAACCAAAGTTAGAGATGATACTGACTTTACCATTATTCATTTTTGGATGCATGACATGTATATAACAATTCTAGGGTTAAAGATTTAATTATTTAAGGGTTTGTATTACATGTTTTCATTTATGATTTAGTTATTTTATTTGAAGGTATGATATGCAGATAAGATTGATAATGTATGGGCAAAATTTGTATAATAAACTAATGGTTTGTTGTATAAAATTTCACCTTACTAGTTTTTTTTCTTGGTCATGTGTTTAACTATCAAGCCAAGTTAGTTCTAGACATAAGGAGCTAGGCATGAGGGTATGAAGGTATATCACACAACATTTATTCATGTTATGGTTCTGGTATCATTTTCACACAAGGAACAAACCTTATACACACAACCAAAGCACAATAGTGAAGATACCGAGCTAGCATTGGGCTAGTTACATCATGATGTAGCTTAGGGTTCTATGTGTATTTGATTGCCTTTGCGCATTAAGTCCTTAAAGGAAGGAGTTCACAAGTAAAAACCTCCTTATTGGCATAAATCCTAAGGTGGCAATAGCTCATCCTTGGTTATCACTCTAAGAGTATGTCTTAGAGCCTTTGGGTTTTCTGGCTCAACTCTTGGTGTATGTGTAAGTTGGTTGATGGTGCTAGGTGGCATAAAGACATCATTAGAAACCTAGTTGAACCTCTATTTCAACATAATACAGAATTAATTACATAGAAATTCACTTAAACTAACTCATGAGAAAGACATTCTTAATATTATTTAAACAAGAGCTAACACTTGATTCTCTCAATGATTTTCCTCATTAACTAAAACAATAGAGTTTATTACAAATAACAATGCATATGCTTATCCTAACTCTACTCATGCCTAGTGACTCACATTTGATCTTGGGATATACATTCAAACACCTAGAACTAATATGTAGAAGGAAATACAATGGTTGGATCTCTATTTTTCTAGAGCTCTGGTATTGTTTATTTTTCTTCCTCTTCTTGATCTTTAATGTGAGGCCTCTTATATAGGTGATGGGTTGCCTTCAACTAGGTTGAATGGGTATGGACCAAGTGATGGGAAGATGTGAGTCGACCAACTCCTCTACGTAATCGAGGATAGATAAGTGCACATCATATGTTGAGTTTTCACTTGGGGTCAGTATCTCACCTGCCCCACTCTTTTGGAATCTATGCTTCTTCGGATGCCACATATAATTTTTGGCAAGGTTGTTCCATGAATTTTATCTCTACGTAAACGCCAACCAACTGGTGTGGGATCCTTGGGGATTCATTTAGCTGGCACCAAAATATAAAAAATAAAAGATAGTGACCTCTTTAAAAGTCACCTTGCACTGAGATTTACCTAGCTTGCATGATCAATGTACTTGCTACAAAAATGGGGCCCAACATCACCCCATACAAAATTACTGGACCATCTTGGACTAGCCTTAAGGCACCTTAGGAGTGTAGGACTTAAGCATAACCTACCTCAAGTGTTCTTTGAAATTATAAAAACCTTGGATAGTGCCCCTAATTTCATTGATGATGCTATTCACTTCAGTAGACACTACTTCAAAATCAAGTACATCTACATTCCCTAATTCTTTCTGAAAGGCCGCTAGCCTTTCCTTTGCCCTTTTTAACCCTCCATCCAAGAGTTCACCCTATTCACTAGATTTTATTTGGAAATCATGGAAGACTACCTCCAAATCCTGCTCTTGAGTTTTCATTTCAGTGCTGAGGGACTTAAACTTTGTCATTACCTATACATGCTCAGTGCTCGATACCGTGAATGAGTGTTGGAACAAACTATCATTTTCCTCCTTTATCCTTTTTAGGCACATATCAATGACTTATGATTTATTGGTGAAGTTTAAAAATATTATTTCTACTTCCTCAACACCGTATTAGATCTTGGTGAAGAGATCTTTAATTATTTCCATTTACTTTCTTAACTCACCTCACATGGCCTCATAGGGATCTAGTTTTTCTTCCAGCACTAGCTTCATCCTTGGTATCATTTTGTCTCCATTTTCATAGACTTAGTCAACCTCCTTCATATCTGAGGTATCCACAGGTATCCACATTATCCAAGAGGGATGGCTATGCCTCATCTATGTGCTTTATCAGTTGTCTGAGCTTGAGTTTAGTTAACTTAAGATTATTTTCTATGTCGTTTGAAATATTCTTCCAATGATTAGTGTGAACATCATTAATGATGTTATTTTGTACCATCAAGGTCACCATCTTCACAAGTGCATTCACTAATCTCACAAGGTTCATGTCATGGGGGTTCAGTACATGATAGTCATGCCCTTCCTCAGGCCTTATGGTGCATCAAATTTCCTTTGAAGGAACCTCAAATTTGGGTTCATCTATGTATGAATTTAATTCCCACAAAACATGGTGGCACATGAGGGTTGTATTGACTCTCAGAGGCATTTAATCCAACATGTATAAGTCATCATCCTCTTGGAAGCCTTTTTGTGCCCTTTCTCTATTTTTGATCTCATATTGTTCATCCTCCCCCAATTCTTCTTCTTTACTTGTGTTGGTACCTGAACCTATGTGTTAGTATTTTTCCTCTTCATCTTTTTTTTGTTCTCCATCTTCTCCATCTTCTTCTCATTATTATTCTCCAATGATAGATCTACCATTATGTTGTTCTTGTGGGGGTTCTTTTGTGGCCTTCTCCCCTTGTCTATCTTATCCTACTATGCCCTTGATTCCTTTGTTTTACTTTTTTGGGCACCAACATAACCTTCATTTTCCTTAGCTTCCCCCTCAAGATCAGGGTATGCCTTTTTTTATCTTCCTCTGCTATTCTAGTGGTGGCATAGGGTGCCATTTCTGATGATTTTTCTTTCATGGGTTCCATACTAGTGGAACCCTTCTTCCTGTCCCTTTCTTTAATCATGTGTGACCTTTCATCCCTAGCCACTTTCTCCTTTATTTCCTTCTTGGCCTTATCCTTAGTGGCATTTCTCTTTACAAATTTTACAGTACATATCTTCTCCCTGTCGCTTATCTCTTCAAATTATAGCCGATAAATATTGACCTGTGTTATGCTCTTGGCCTTCTTTTTTCATGCTTCCAATGTAAGGATAACATTATATCGATATGGCCTTGGTCAAGGATCATGCCTATCCATTTTCACTATATCTCATCTTATATTATCATGCCAGAGTAGGTTTCCTCTTCAGGCTCCTTGCCCTTTTCTTCAATAGTTTTTGGCACCTTATGCTCCTCTACTCTACTCCACTTTTTAGCTTCCACCATGCCAATCACCTATTCTGCCACCTTTGATTTGGTCATTTATTCTTTCTTCTCTTTCATGTCCTACAATATTTGGATTTTAGCTTCATAGGAGATGAGTCTTCTTAGCCTATGCTTAGGATTTTATGACTTTTCTTGTGGTGGAGGAGAAGAGGTTTGTTTACTTGAGTAGGACTCAACATCCTCAGGTTCAATTAGAGTTGCTAACCCCCACTCTTCTTTGTCATAGTTCTCTTCTTTAGATGTAATTTATTTCCATGCTGGAGAGGGGGGCTTCCTTTTATTTATATCCCTTAGGCTGGAGGTGGCTTTTTGGGTGAAGCACAAATGCTTCTGGTATAATTTTATTATAGATGCCTCCCCTTTTAAAGCTATTTTCATATTTATCCACTCGTCAATATCTTTCAAGGTCTCCCCCTCTTATTATTTATGAATTTCTACTTCTCAGGGGGTATGGGGGTTCCTTCATCACTGACGAGGATTGGGGGTCTCTTCTTCTTTCAACGCTAGAGAGTCCTTCTTCCTAGGATTTATCAGATATTAGAGCCTATATACGAAGCCAAGGATGGTGACCTATTGGATCGGATCGATGTAAATTTGATTTGAGTCATATTCTTCATCTTTGGTTGTACTTTCATCTACATGATGGAATGTATGCCTCATTTTTCAACTCTTTATATCTAGCTCCCTAACTAGGACATCTAAACTTGGACATTTTGGATTTGATATAACACATCTTAGAAGTACTTAACTGAGAAGGTGTAGGGGAGCTTCAACCATCCTTCAACACCAATTAGATGACGTAATAATGTTACATTATGGAAAAATTAGCCATCTTGAACATGCTTGCAGGGAGCCCATGTGAAATGAACCATTTAGTCCGAAGGCCTCAATGTATTTCTCTTAGCACCACAACATGCAAGTCTTGTACTTAGGGATGAAACATGTAGGGAAAGTGTAGTCCTTATATTTTTATGTGGGGGACTCATGGTGTTTTTAGAATAACCAAAGACTATCTTCACTCCCATTAGGTATCCTGATCTCCTCCATGATGATTAGGATAAGGATAAAACCCCATTTCAAGGTACCTTCCATGATATGGCATTTAAGTGCATTCCTAGTTAGTTACATGGTCATATACTACACCATGTTGAATTAGACTCCTTGCACCACGTGGTAGGCTAGGTAGAGATAATCTTTTGACACATCTATCCATCATCCTCTAGGGCATAAATTCAAACATAAGAGGCACACTTCAATCTTCATGCCAAGGTCCTCACTTTTTTTTATGGGGAAGGTGTAGCCCCCTTTGAAATAATTTAGGAGCTTGGTGATGAACTTCACCTTTTCATTGTCACCCATCAGTTTTTGGATGTCTCTGCTAGAGTCTAGTGATTCTTCTTATCATTTGCATAGAAATATTGATGCACCAACTAGGAAAATATATGTGATCCATATGGATGTGTGAGATAAGGAACTAAAAAAGTTCCTTAGGCTTCTTAAAATAGGGAAATTCATAGAGATGAGTTATGCCTGAAGCCTATAACTTGTCTCTAATTGAAATGTTGAAGAGGGCATCACCTTTGGGGGTCTTATGCCCCTATCCACCATCCAATCTTGTACTAAGTCCTAAAAATGATTTGACATCTAATGGTTGTATTCCTTTAGCTAGCACATGTGTCTGAGGGAGTACTATGGCTCTCCGATTGATACTTTTTGTGTGAATTACATATGCTAGTAAGACATCTTTGTTAGTGCCTCTACTTCTACTATCATGACACTAACTACCTCTACCACCAGCACCTTTGTCTTGGTGACAGTTGCCTCCTCAATAACTCTAACCTATTTGGGTTTTAGTTACACTTCAATAGACCTTGATGCCTTCTACTTTTTCAACATTCTAAACTTGATAGTATTGAGAGTTTGGAGTTGTGGCTTGTTGAAGCCTAAAATGATGATCGATGCCTTGGTAGTCATGGGGTCTATACCTATAATTTTGGGTTTGAGATTTACTAACCATTAATTGTGGATTTTTGATAGTTTCCTGAATCAACCTCATCCTTTGTTTTGATCTTCTTTTATCTTTTTACACTATTTTCATTATGAATGCATTATTTTTGTGTCTCTATCTATTGTCAAGTACTTGGACTCTCTGGTATTTTTTTAGGTATACACTTAGCTATAGATTAACATAAATTTTTTAACCTTCATGAGTCTACCATTCACCATTTTATATGTCTCTCTGATAACCATTATTATTAACACTGACTTAAATGTGTAGACACCATGATCTTCTAAGAAAAATGAAAAATTTGTGAAATATTCAAAAATCTCCTACCTTGTCCACATTAATTATGTATCTATGTGATATCACCACCTACTTAAATGCTCCTACCATTTTTTTTGGTGATATGACATGTTTTCCAAATGGTCACTTCACGGTCCTTCCCAGGTGGATGCCAGATATCTTAGATGACTTTCCTTCTACACATTTATCCTTGGTGTGGCCTTCACCTTTCTTATGGAAACCTGGGTGCAACACATAACATGTGCATGATTCAACCTCCTTGGTTCAACTTTTTCTAGTTGGAATCCTCTTTCATTGTGATTTTATATCTTGGTCAATTTTTTGCATGTCAGCTTGCCCAAGCCTATCCTACCCCATACAAATTACTTGCATTAGCCCTCCATGACATTGTGTGGCTTTTATCCCTTTTGTGCACTTAGAGAGTGTGTTATTACTACTTTTCATATGCTCAACCACCCTGAGTGTCTTTACTTTTCATATTTTCACTAAATTAATTTAGACATCCTCACTTGCCTCAAGTTTTTGGTGCTAGATTAAAAGATGCACCTTTGTGCAACTGTCTCTCTTGTGTATACACGCTTCTGATAAGTAAGCTTCATGCACCCATAACATAGATTTCTATCATCATATACTTATTGGGACAAGTTATTGACCCACCCAATTGGAATTATACTTGAAGGGTTGACCAAAGAGTTCTTGTAGCCAATGTACACCGCTCACTACATCTAAACATTGTATCAAGAAAAGAATAAAAATGGTTTGGCTTATGCCAAACTTGAATTTGGTCAGCTTAACTCAAACCAACTATTGACCAAAAATTCAAAGTTTCTTTTTTATAAATGCCAACATACTACCTATACGACTTTAACCTATTGTCACTGAAATTCCTAGGGATCATCTCACTAGACAACATGCATAACTTACATGCACTAGATTCTAACATGAGATGGATGATGTAGGGACCCATCCACCAAATTTATAAGTTTTTAGGGTTCTTGAAGTATTTAGAGTCATAGAGAAGCACTAATACTGATTTAATCAACACATTATGCCTGATTTTATTATCATGCCATTGATTTTAGCATACCTTTTTGATCTATCAACTCCACTTAGCTTTGGCATATGTTTTATCCAAGCACTCCTGATCTTCCAGTCTTGTGCTTAAAGACTCTTGGTCATCTAGGCAACCAAATTGTGCAATGTACAAGGAGGGTATTAAGAATTCCATATGAAACACTACTAGAGTTCCAAACACTATCTATAATGATGTAGCCTTGTTTAGGTGCTTGTATGTCATGGGATATGCCTAAAGTACTACATAGACACGATCATCCCAATCCTTGCAGCCAATGTCACATATCTTTATTAGGCACATTCCTAATATTTTTTTAAAGGCTTTAGTAGTGTCATTGGCCTAAGTATGATACAGGGTGGTTTTATGGTATGCCACCATGTACTCAGTTAGGAGGATGTACATCATGTTATTGATAAAATGAGTACCTCTATCACTAGTCAAGTTTAACAATAAACCAAACTAATTTATGATGTTTTTCTAAATAAATAATGTCATTGGCATGGCTACGCAATATTTAATTAGTATGACCTATACACACATGGTGAAATAATTAGTTATTTCTAGAATATATCTAGCACCTATGCGATATGTTGCATGAGTGATTGGTCCTATAAAATTAATGGCACACTTACCAAATAGAACTTGGGTGAGAACAGGGATGAGAGTCATCTCATTTCATTGGTTGGGTTTTCCTATGTGATAGTATACATCACATGCCCACATGTATCCCTTGGTGTCATGAAATAGGCTTGGCCACCACAAACCTGATTGGAGAACTTTGTGCACTATTGCATCTCCAATCTAATGGCCTCTTGTGATCCTTTCATTTTCTTCCTGTAGGATGGAGCCCCATTCATGTTTTAAGACACATCAGTGGAAGACTTTATTCCAAATCATTTTTTATACCTCCCCCTCAATAATGTGTAAGGGGGAAGTGTGGATAGGAAGTTGTTTCTTCTCCTTGGTAGACATGGTTTATTGTACAAACCCTAATGTTAGGAAAGTGACTATTTGTGCTAAGTCCTTAGGAATGCATTAAACCCTATATAATTTCACATCTTCCATGTCATCCTCAATTAGCACTATTGTATCATCAGAATTGATGCAAGATAAATGATCTAGCCCTAAGTTCTACTCCCCAAGTTTAACCATAACAAAAAATTGAAATTCTTGGAAGATAAAAACCTATAAATAAATATGCCCATGTGAAATAGGCTTGTTCATGAGGTACTTGAGCACCTCATGATCTATGAAGAATATGATTGGGGTTGATAAAATATATTATCTAATTTTTTTAAGGCATAAACCATTGTTAGTGCCTCATGCTCAGTTTTGGTGTAGTTCTTCTCTACCTACATCAATTTTCTACTTGTGATGTAGATGGGGTGGTCCATTTTGCCTTCACCAGGTTGCACCAATATGGTGCCAATGGCCAGTCCTAAATCATCAATATAGATGTCAAAAAGAGTCATTAAGTCAAGAAATTAAATAATTGGTTCACTAACCCATTTTAGCTTCATTTTATTAAAGGCCTCCTCTTGTATCTCATCCCAGTAAAATGGTCATTCTTGTACAAGCGATCCTCTAGAGGTTCCCCAATTTTAGCATAGATTCGTATGAACTTCTTATAGTAAACATAGTGGCCTAGGAAGGTGTAAACATCCTTATATGTGGAAGGAGTTTGGAATTAGATTATTATAGCAGTCTTTGCTAGATTGATATGTAGCCTATCCTTGTAGATAGTGTGCTTGGGCAATGTTCCAAATAAAGTAAAACATATACATTTATTTAGGTTCAAAGAGAACTAGATCTGTTTTCACCTCTCAAACATGAGGTGCATATTTTCATAGTGGTCTCTTACAAGACCATACATTTTCCAATCATTGAGGTATACTTGGAAGAACTTATGGATAAAGTCCTTAAAAGTAATGATCACTACCCTAGAGAACATGACTAGTGCATTCTTGAGTCCAAAAGGCATCACATTATATACAAAATAACCACATTCAATCATAAATATTTTTTGGGTTTATCCTCCTCAATTTTCACCTCATGATAACTAGAGAATCCATTAGCGAAATTGTAACTTCTATAACCTGTGACTCCATCCAAGACCTCATTAGTGAAAGGGGTCGAGAATGGGTCATTGACACAATTGACATTTAACATCCTATAATCAACACAAATCCGTATGCACCCATCTTTTTTGATATTGATGAACATAGGACTTACCCACTCATATTATTGTACCAAGTAGATAACACTGGTATCCAACATTTCATTGATCTCTACCTTTACATTAATACATAGATTAGGTCTTATTTGATATGGGAGCTTCCTTACTGGCCTCACACTATCTACTAGCTTGATTCTCATTTTCTCAAGTTAAGGGTGGGTGCCCTTCATTTCATTATAGATACATGGGAAGAGGTCCTAAAATTCCCTTAGGAGGTCTACAATACACACTAGATCTAGCTAAGAGAAGTTAGCACCTATAGTGGCAATCTTTGGCTCACCCTCCACACTAATGTCTACATTGGTCGTCTTAGGTGGTGCATGGTAGGGTTAATTTCTCTCTTGATGGGAATCTTCAACCTTCCTTATCCCCTCTACTATCTTAACCTGAAGATGCATTAGGTCTCTATCATCTGATGAGTTCTCATCCATGAGGTGCATAAGCTTTTGTCTACCTGTTAGAGCCTTCAAATTATGTTCCTTCCAAATCTCATCATCTTCTTGACTTGAGTCATTATTGAGATACTTCTCTCTAAATAATATGGGGAGTGCTAGTCCCTTTTCCCTAAATATCTTCTTCAAGAATTCTTCTAATATTATAGTATCCTCAAATAGTTCCCGATGAATGACTATTAATGGCTTTAATAGCTCTAAATTCTATAAAAAGAAGGAGAAAGTGTGCACAAACCTCTCCTTGATCATTTCCCAATTTCATGTCTCATGGTGCTTCTTATTTAAAATGTACCATGATTACACCCATGTCTTCAAGGTCCTATAAAAGGTATACACCCAAAGGTCTCTTGGCACATTCTCACCACAAATAGTCCACATTTCGTCGCATAGACACACATGCACGATTGGGCCAGGATCATCATTGTAAGTAGGTATGTCTAGATCTTCATTACTTTTCCCAAACCTAGTACATATTACTACATTCATGCGCCACAAAATTATAAATCCACGTCCTTGCATTGCCCATTAGTGGGTGGCATTACTCTTTAGATTACATGCAAGTGTGCCCATTCGATTAATTTATTTTGGAATGCAAGATTCAATGTCCTAGACATATTTATCAATGGAGTGACTTCCCTCATACTTTAGGAGTGTTATGAGCTTTCCTTTAATGATTTGGAGTAATCTCTTTCCCATCTTTTTTTCCTGAGGCACCCACTTCTTCTAGAGTTCCTCAATCCTTACCACCCCAATCCTAACTAGTCTTAGCATGGATACATGTGTTGGAAATATTGTCATTGATGTCAAAAGTCTAGCATTATTGGTGATAAAGGCCTCATTGAATTTAATGGTGTTTTTAATATTCATATCTTGGCTAATGTGTGTAAATATTTATTTAATATTAATGAATATATTTTTGGTTACATATAAGTCAAAAGAGCGCCCATGGAGAAGTTAAAGAATCACGGGGTAAAGACAAAAGAGGAATGGGACACATTTTATCATGAAGAGTCATCTTGAGGAATTCCAAGTGTTGCCATGTGAAGACAAAAGAGGGTATGGTGCATTATTCCATGAAGGGACACTTTGAGGAATATGAAAAGTCACCAAGATAAAGACAAAAGAGGAAAGGATGCTTTTGCTTATGAAGGGTCACCATATGAATTTTGAAATGCAAGGATATGAAGGGTCATGAATGTTTGGTACTACTTTCCATGAGGATTGAAGGGTCACAAAGGGTGAATTCCAAAGTTCATTCGAAAATCTATAAATAAAGGATTAAGAAGCCATTTGTAATATGTAAAAGTGTGGATGGTTTTTATTTGTTTTTGAAGAGAGAAAAGTGGGAGATATTGTAGAGTTCTATCATTTATTGAGTAACATTGAGAGTTAGTTGTGTTTTATACACAAGAGGGGTTATTTTTCCTATAAGTTGGTGCTAGAAAAAGGGGTTCATGCTTGTGAACTTTGTAATTTGAGTTGGTGCTCATTCATATACTTGAGATTATTCTCCATGGTTTTTCCCACTTTGGGTTTCCACATAAAAATCTGCTCTCTCTCTCTCTCTCTCTCTCTCTCTCTCTCTCTCTCTCTCCATGCTTTTTCCCACTTTGGGTTTATTTTTGAGAGAGAGAGAGAGAGAGAGAGAGAGAGAGTTAAACATATATTTTTTCAATAAGAATAAAGAGAGATCAAAGATTATGAAATTTTTATGAAATTTTAAATCAAGGAAGGATTTATGTCCAGCTGGGACATAAAAGAGCCTTTGAATGTAACCCAAGATTATATAAATAAACTAATTGGCCAGTGTGTGATTGAGGCCTACCTAGGTTGGAAAGGAAAGGCTTTAAAATGTAAGTTGCATGATTTGTTATGGATTAAGATACAAGTAAGTTCGAGGATGTGTTTAATTATTTCTTTCAAAATGGGAAAAATAATTACATGAATTTACATTTGAACACAATCATTCTTCTTATAGATTTTTTCTACTAAATAGATTTTTGAGTCATCCCATAAAATTGATAAGGATTACAGTTTTTTATGAATTTATTCATAGAAAATCATGATGTATATGTAATCATATTACTTTATATTTTTTTATTCATCTGAAATGTTTACAGTTATTGATCTTGAGCCACAAGTACTATTAAAGATTATTTCTAAGAAGTTCAAGAAATTGTAAACATTTAAATGTTTTGAATCCATCATCTTCAAACATCAAAGAGATAGCAAAATCCATCTATCACCTCCATTTTATGTAGTATTAGAATACCACAGGCCATTTTTTGGAGTTGAAAAAAATGTTGTTGTGAATTGGTCAACTTAAATGTCTAACATATTTGAATCTTATTGAGTCTGTTTATATAGATTTTATGCCTACATTAATCTCGTCACTCATGTCTTTTGAGACTTTGATACTTAATAAGAATTATGATTTATTGGAGACCATGTAACAAATTTGTCTTTGTATGTAATATTGCATATAAATTTTCAAAAATTATTTTTATTCAATATCATTATACATACATATTTTCATTGAATATTTTTTTCCATTTAATTTCACTCTAGTCTATATAATATTCTTTCCTATTCCAATTACCTTATACTAAATCTTGTTGCCACTACTGACATGACTATTATGCCTTCAGGGTGCAATTGCTAGTTAGCCTTTGTCACTCAACCAATTAGTCATATTTATTCTTGATAGTGAACCCTTAACAATGGCGTTATTTGATATAAGAAAACATATTGAAGCTTAGTTTTTATAGGTTACTTTCATTTCTTAATAAGTGCCATTGTTTTAGTATTGATTTGAAAGATAAAGTTAAAGTTTTAATTAGTTTTATTTATTTTATTATTTTGTTTTATGTTATTATATCTTTCATTGAATACATATAATTCATCAAATAATTGTAATTTTTTGTAAAGAGTCAATATCATAACCAATCAATTTATACCTATATGATAATTTTTCCAAAGATCAATCAATGAAATTATACTTAAACTTTAAGATTCACCAAAATATTATTTAAAAGGATCAATTTCAAAAATTATCTATATTCATGAAAAAGTAAATTATGAAAACCAAATTCTTTAAATATACCTATAAAACTATATATCTTAGTTTTCTTTGTACCATATCTAATAAAACTATATATCTAAGCAAATTTCTTTGTACCATATCTACTAATAAAATCAATATTCTCATCCTATACTTTGATCTTCGTAATCAAAATCAATTTATTTTTCTTTCTAATAACTAAGTTTTAAAATTTACATTATTCCATCAATAACACTCAAAAAAGAAATATTGGTGACCAGATGAGAAAATATATCTAAATCCACATTACCTATTATAGTTTTAAATTTTAATTTTTTTTTTTAATATATTATACAAATATATCAATAGATTTTTAATGCACATTAAAATCCAAGTGCACATCATTATTATTTGTTTATCTCCCATCAAATTTAAAATTTCTATGATCACAAAAAATTATGTAAAATAAAAATTAACATTAAATTCACTTAATATTATTTGCATATTAGCTTAGAAATATTGAAGTGAAACTTATTTAACCTATTAACCTTTTATCAATTTTATTTTCAATATCCTAAAATTTAATTATAATTATTATCATCTAAATTATTTTAAACACAAATAATATTAAAAAAATCATTTATAACATCTTAAAAAATCACATCTAAAGAAAAACCATTTCAAATAAACTAAACTACCTTGAATCCTAATTTTAATTTAAAACTAACTATAATCGTGCAATTTAATGAATAATGAAATCTTATGTGCCACTTTCAGGGTTGTGGAGGTCCCTAAAGTTAGTACCATATGAAATATTATGTGCTCTGTATTGTCCAGCTTCGAAATAGAGCCATTAATGGAAATGCTCGTATAACTCCGGAAACTGGTTGCTTAGCGTTCTCGAAAACATAAAAATGTATAAAAATTTCGAATATACATTTCTTAAGGAAAGTTCGAACCATTTCGTTTTTGGAGAGCGGGGTGGGTTTCAACTTTGGTTGATCTGTTCCAATATGATCTATCTGTTTCGGCTCATATGTCATTTTTTCCTGTTGAAACTCATGTGGGGGGAGCTTCAGTATACAGAAATGTCACAGTCAGACGTAGAATGACTAGTGGTGATTATATTTTTTCATGGACAACTGACAGGTTTTATGACGAAAATTGTTTAATTAAATATAAAATTTATGCATGTTTTGTTGCACAATTAAATACAAAATTGTTTAGTGTCTATACAAAATTTAAGGTTGACGTATGCAAATGGATCAGTGATTTGATCTATTTTGGTTCACATATCCGTTCTGCCTGTTGAAATTGGCGTGTCCATCATACCTATTGAAATTCACGTTCGTGAGACTTCAGTATACAGAAAAATCACAGTAACAGGTTTAACGACAAGTGCTCGTTTATTTTCCATGGATCACTGACAGTTTTAATGACCTGGAATAATTCATGCACTTTTTGTTGCATAATTAAAAATAAAATTGTTTAGTGTACATATACAAAATTTAAAGATTGACGTATGAACATGGATCGCAGTGATTTGATCTGTTTCGACGGGTGACACTTCCAGTCACTTGATAATTTAATTTAGATTTCTTTAGTCGTGAATTTTGACCAGGGTGCTATTCATACCTACACATCACACTCCTGCTTAAATTGGATTTACCTCCTCATTTCATCGCTAAGGTCCATAAACTACAATGTTTCGCTCTTTATAGTAAAAATAGAATTCCGATTTATATCTTTTCAGGCCCAAAACATCTTCGAGAGAGGTTTAATAAATGGGACCAGATGGATATCTATATAGTAACCAAAACGGAACATGTAGGGATTTAAAAATGTGAGTGGCGTTCTTGATTGGGTAATTAAAATGAGGAGGAAAGAAAGACACTTCTAGTTTGTAAGAAGAGAGATGAGACTTATAAAAAATTGGAGAGTCCAACAATAATATTAGATCAAAATACATAGTTATAAAAATATTGTAAAATCATAGTATTTAATATTTAATATTTAATAAAATATTGGAGGTTATTTTTAGGTACTTATTATTATAAAATATAGAAATAAAAAATTTACATGAATGATTTAATGTCAATTGAAATGTAAAAATATAATTATTCATATTTGAAATAAATTGACATTTAATTAGTGTTGTGCAATTATATTCATTTATATGAATGATTTAATATGCCAATTGAAATGTAAAAATACAATTATCCACACTTTAAAGAAATTGATATTTAATTAGTTTTGTGTTATTAATGTTAGTACATTTTTCTATGTATCGATAATTTAATCTAAAATATATGTTATTCAACTTTTATATTAACTTTTGTCGTATAAAACTATCTTTCTTTTATCCTTGCGCTTTCTTCATTAATTATTTTTGAATTTTCTAATCCCATACCAAAACCACCTTATAGTCTTGATACAAGTATATGGTCTGTCAAGGCCATCTGTATGGTCCTCATACTTTTATTTTCATCCTCGTTTTAAGTATATGATCCCTTTCATCCATTTCCTTCTTTTCCTTTGCTAACCATTTGAAGTATACATGTACATGAATTTCACTAAAGTTCAATTTTAAATCACTTTAAATAGAAAAGTGATTTAGTTATTTGCACACCCTACCATTTATCATTTATAGATAAATTGTTAGATTTATTTTTGTATGTGATTTCTACTTATTCACAATTATTTTTTCTTTGTGTAACTTGAGTATTAATGTGTTTGTTAGTTCATACAAGCCACCGAATATTCAATGTAGTCCTTGATCATATTATTATATATTTAGATATCTATAGGAGTCTTGGTATGTAAAAATAGGAAAAGAGAGTTAAAGATAAGAAAAATAAAAATAATTGTGGAAGATAAATTTGTACGTTATTATCATTAACCAAGCACGGTTGCACAATCTTGGTATCTTGTAAAGAGTGTTTGTATAATACTTAAAAAGTATCACAATATTTATACATTACAGTTTGACAATTGAAGAAATTTGGTTGGGCATTGCAAGGTCCATATTCTGGCAATAGATATAACTAAGATGTAGAAATAAGATAAGAGCTTATCATTCACTATATTTTATCAAATGTTTGATTCAAAACATTAATAGGCATTGTTTATTACGATTTATATGTTTATAATTTTTAATTTGAAGTAGAATTTTTATATGCATACATTTTAGTGAACCCAAATTTTCTTTCACTTCTTCTAATATTAATTTGTGATAAATATTTTATCTCCTAGATTTAATTATTGTACACATTCTAAATTTTATTGTGTTTGTTTGTTACATACATACATACATACATACATACATACATACATACATACATAAAAATCTATTCTCTTTCATCTTGTGATTTTTTTAATTATATTTAAATTCATCTTATGGCACAAAAATTGAAAAAATATGCATGTCATTCCATTTAGAAAATAGCTTGAGCATAATCCAAAAAAATTAGTTTTCTCAAAATTATTTATTATAAATATAAATAAGGATTTAAAACAAAATGGAATCTAAATCTATAAAAAAAATCTTTGTAAAATGATAGTGTGATTTATTATTTTGAACTAGGTACATGCTGTAAAAAATGGTATAACTTCTCTTTTCAATGTGATTAATAATAATATATTTGTGAATGATAATTTGAAATAAAATATATTTTTAAATGATAACTTAAAAAACTATTTTGATTATGATGGATATTTAAGTGATAAATCCAATTTGACAAGATTGATAGTAGTGAATTTACTACTCAATCTATTAGTGAGATAATAAAAATCATAATATCTAATTCAAGAAGTTTATGTTTAAAAACTCAAGATATTGAAAATGTGATGAATATTCTAAAATAAGTCACAAAAAAACAATTTGTTTTATAATATAATCATTTCCCAAATTATTTTTTAATCCTTTTCATTCTTAATTATCTTTTTTTCCTAAACTAATCCTTTCGTTTCTCAATCTATTTCACAATTAAATCTTAATCCTCTGATGTATAAATAGCAATTGCATGCTTTTATAACAAATATATCTATTATTCAAAAATTATGCATCCTCAATCAATTAAAATCATATTATATTCTAGCAATAATATATCTCTTCTATCCCCCACACATGCATAATCCTAATATGGATGCCATGTTTTATAATATTTATAACATGCAATATTAAATAAACATTTTATTAAGTATTAAAAAAATTAATAATTATTTTTTAATTAATTTTGTTTAGACATACAAATTTTGTACACGATTAATTATTTTTAGTATTTTATTTTTAATTATTATTATTTTTAAATAATTTTAATATTTATTTTATTTTTAAAATTATTCAAGGCTCAAAGTATATCTATATTTAATTCAAAAAACCTATAATCACTTTAAATTTTATATAAGAAAGTATTTACTAATAAATAGAGTATTTCTTATATATTACCTAACCTTAGCTAAAAGAAGAGGTGAACTTTCTTCTTGGTCTAAATTTTACATTGACAAGTCGAAAAAACTTATACACTTGTGAATTTGTCCCTTTTCAAATTTTTATGTCCTTCAGTCAGTTGCTATGATTTTTACACCTTTAAATTAATATTCTATTTTAAGTTGACTTTTATGAATAATTATTATAGTAATGTAAGGATTATAATATTAAAACTATTGAAATTATAAACAAGATTTAAAATGTTTTGGTTAAACAATAATTTTTATATTGTATATTTTCTTTTTCTTTTTTTAAAATTTTAAACCAAAAATATTATAAAATTTTGATTGTGAAAATAATTTTTTCAAAAAATTATAAAAAATTAAATTGTATAATTTTAAGATGTTTTTACATTTATCACTTATTATTTAAAATTATATTTTATTATTGCATTTCATTGAAACTTGATGGCCTTAACCTTTTTCCAACTTTTTAAATTGTTATACTATCTCTTCTCTATTTATTTTTCCTTCTTTTATAAAAATCTAAAACATTACTTTAGAAATATTGTATTTCTTTTGTGACTACAGTATATTCCCTTTCTTCATCTATTTTCTTTTAACTTTAACTATTTACGTAATTTCAAATAAGCACCAATAAAATTTTGATTTAAATTAAATTTATCTATAAAAACATAATCATTATAATTCATTTGAATGCACATTATCTATGTATTGTTGACCAGAATTTATAGCATTGTTAAAAGCGTGTGGGTATGTGTGTTTTGATTTAACTGAAATCCTTCAACCAATAACATTTGAATGGTTGCGAATTTCATTTTGGAGTAAACTTACCTCTGTCGGACCTTCATATCTTTAGAAAATACATTTATGCCGGTTGTTCGTGATATGTATAGTCGTTATAACAGATCTCAAATCTTTAAAAAGAGAAATCGGCTCTGCCTAAACATTCAATTCTATAAAGTTCATGGAATCTCCAATTTTAGCTTTGCCAACGTTCTCCCCTGCACCTGCACAGAACACAAGACACTGCCTTAGTCTGTGTTCCAATCAGCATATTCTATGCCGGAGCAAAGTGAGAAAAAGTCACTCATCGATGCGAATTTGTTGTCAAAAGAGAGAAGAGAGTGGCATGGACATTGATCGGCGCTGGCTGTTGTTGTCATCGTCTGCTTTGGGCATCACGGCTTTTAACAGCCATGGCCAAGCCTTTTCCGCCACCCGATCTGAACAAGTGCGCGTACCCCAATGATCTACCCACGTGCGTGGCATTGGAGGGCACTTGTTGTCCTCCTTATCTTGCTGGAATACATGCTGTTGATTTTGGGATTCTGCCGAAGTTAACATTCCGAACCCGACGAGCTGCACGTTTAGTTGATAAAAGTTAAATTGAAAAATATGAGTTTGCAGTGAGAAAAATGAAGGAACTCGACGACACTGATTCTCGTAGTTTCACACAGCAAGCCAAAGTGCACTGCGCATACTGCGAAGGCGCATACTTTGCAGGGCCTGAAAACAAAAAAATCTCGATCCATGGCTCATGCTTCTTTGCGCCGTTTCATCGATGGTATCTCTATTTTCATGAACGCATTTTGGGCTCTCTTATAAGTGATGACGCAGAGGGCGGCATGGAGATTCCTGCTATGTTTACCAATCCATGCAGGTTCTATATACGATAAGAAAAGAAATGGATGTCACAGGCCTCACCTTATCCTCGAGCTACGAGAAGTTACGAGAAGCTACTCTTAACATTTATACACACATGGTGTCTGCTGCCAAAACTACAGAGCGAAGCACAGGTATTGTTTGTCCAAAGTTATTCTTTATTTTTTTTCGTCTTGCACTCTCGAGTGGTTTCTTCCGACAATTATATATATGTATTTTTGCTTTATATATTATTATTTTTTTAATATTTTATTTATATATTTAAATTATTTAAAAATCTTTTCTTAATTAATAATTATTTTTAATACCAAATTTTATTCATACCTTTCTCGACTAGTAAATATGTAGGCTAACTTTTTAGATCTTTATTGGTGGGTAAACTTTTCTTGGTCTCAGCTATGAGGATAAAGCGCCCAAATCTGGAGCAGGGACGCGGGAGTCTTTGCCCCATAGACCAGTGCACAACTGGACGGACTCTTTCGAAAATCCTTTTGGAGAAGACGTGCCAATTCTATTCAGCCGCCGGAGACCCCATTTTTTATTCTCAGCATGCAAACATGGACCGAATGTGCAACATCTGGAACGACAAACTTGAAGGTGAAAACTATCAAGACACAAACCACCTCGACTCTAAGTTCCTCTTCTACAACGAGAACAGAAAGCTCGGGTATGGCTACCAGGAGTTAGATCTTCCGTGGCTGAAAAAAGGGTGATCAATCAAGAAGGCTGGAAAGCTTTTCCACCTTAAACTTGAATGTTGGGATTTTAAAGAGGCGGACAATCAGATCAAACCTCTATTCGCCAAAATTACCAAGAAGCAGATGGAGGAGGAGATTCTTACCATTGACGGCATAAAGGTGGATCGCACTGCAAGTTTTAATATATTCCTACAATGTCCAGGTGTGTATCCCAACAGTCCATTTGATTCCCCTCATTATGCAGGCTCCTATATGCATATCGGTCACGGAATGGATAAGGAGGGTAGTTTCAAGTTTGGGACATATGAGACGCTGGAGATGAGAGAGTGGTCGTTACGCTTGTCCCTGATTCTCCCAATATAAGGTTTACCACCATAAAATTTGAGTATGTTCCCAACTAATTTGTTTGTACGCTTTTGGTGTCGGGTCTTTTTGGTCTGTTTGGGGTTTAGGTTTGTTTTGTTGGGTTTTGAATTTATTTCATGTGAGGAGATGAATGCAATATGAATTTTCTTGGTTTCGGTCATGATGGCAGCGTAATGTAGAAAATGCTCTGGAGGAAGCTTGTGAATCATTGATGATGACTATGTTGTTGGAATTCGTAAATTCTCCATTACTATTTTTAGTATTTCTGTTTTTGCATTGGTTTTTGTTTATCCGTTGTATCTGCTGGAGGTTGTTAAGAAGTCTTAAATTAGCAAATTTGTTTTATCGTAGTTTGTCCAAGTCCTCTTTATATTGAGGTATATTGTAAGCATGTTATCATAAATCAGAAGCATGTTGGAATCGCAGTTGTAGCTGCTTATTGGTAATGCAATAGCACTTTGTTGTTTGATCTATTTTTGTTCGGCTCCTTCAGATTGGTATCAGAGTTAAGGAGAGAAGATCCAAGGAAGAAGAAAGGAGCAGCAGAATCACTGAGGAAAGTGCAGAATTGGTCGACCAAAAGTCCTTGTAAAGGCTCAGCCAAAGGCCGCAGCCTTAGTCAGATCTCACAGCCAGCGTTGAAAAATAAGAAAGCACAACAAGTCCAGTCAGCAGAGCCAGCAGAAGGGCTGAGCCGAAGGAGAGAAGATAAGCTAACGTGGAAGACCAGCGTGGTCAAGGACCATTTTGGCAGATCGTAAAAGGTTGAAGGAAGTGAAATCAGTATGGAGTTTTGGCATCTCACTAAAGCCCGACCAGACTGTTTAGGCAGGCACAGATAAGAACAAGAAAATTCTTCCCCCATGAGCGACGGATCTGACCTGTTAAGCATCTGAACGCACTTTGATGGTGTAAATACCAGTAAGTCAGAGAAATAGTGATTGTTGGTAGAGCGTGGGAGAAGTGGAAGCAAATCTGTAATTTGCAGTGATGCGTTGGGATGCTGCAGATCGTGGTTGTCAAAGTGGAGATTGCTGCAACAACAGATAAGACAAAAATAGATCGCTGAGATTAATACATCTTTATCATCCATTTTTAGTTTCATTCATATGATAATAGATCGATGTGGTCTATTGTTTTTCTATTTAGTTTGATATCAGTTTTTTATCAGTATGATATCTCTAGATCGCTATTTATAACAGTAGTTAAAACAAAGGAAGATTTAAAAAAAGAGCGCAGCATTTGAACCAGCCACTGCTAGAGAAGACGCATAAATTTAAAACGAAGTAAACCAAATCCACAATATGGCCGGATCAGATGGAAAAAGCTGGCATCACCTGCCTACATTTGATGGACAAAATTATGATGTATGGGCTAAGAAGATGAAGACAATATTTGTAGTGAATGATTTGTGGGAGTGTGTGGTCACCAGATTCACAAACGTGACCGATCCGACATCGTACAATGCATTAACAAATGCTTATACGACTCAGTTGAAGGAGAATCAAAGGAAGGATGCAAAATCATTAAATCTGATAGAGACGGCAATCGCTGAAGCCATATATCCGAGAATTGAAGCAACAAATTACACAAAGGAAGTATGGGATAGCCTCCAAAATTCTTGCTGAGGTACATATAAGGTACAGTTAGTGAAACTTCAAATTCTTAGAAGAGAATTGAGATACTACAAATGAATGAAAATGCGTCTTTTTCTGAGTTTCATACCAGGATCTCTAGCTTGACAAATCAGTTAAGAATTAATATTAAAATAATAAATGATCAAAGGATTGTACAAAAGATCCTTAGGAGTTTGCTTATGAGATATGATCTAATTGTCATAGCTATTGAGGAGGTGAAAGACCTCTCAAGGATGACACTAGATGAATTGATGGGTTATCTTCAAACCCATGAGCACTGATTGAATATATCCGAACCTTCTTCCCTATAGCAAGCCTTCAATGCTTAGGCCAATTTTAGAGGTAGGTGGAGAGGAAGAGAAAATAGAGGCAGAAGCTTCAAAGGTAGTGGAAGAGGAAGGATCCACTATGTTAGATCAAGTTTAGACAGTTAGGAAGGAGCTAGCAGCTCCCAATCAAAATTTCCAAGATAAGAAAAAGAGTATTACTTCAAATCAAAGGTATGATAAAATTAATATTCAGTGTTATTATTGTCATAAGTATGGTCACTTTCCCAGTGAATGTCGAAAGAGGAAATATAACCAATCAAAATAAAATGCACATGTAGCCACTGAGAATGTAGGTGAATCTAAACATTTACCAAGCATGCTCATTGTATACAATATTGTTCAACAAAGCAGTGTTGAGGTATGGTATTTGGATAGGGCATATAGTAACCACATGAGTGGTAATGAGAATCTATTTTCCTCTATTGATAAGAATACTCATTCAGATATTAAGATGAAAAATAATGAAAAAGTTCCTATTGTTGGCAAGGGAATTATTATTATCTGCACTAAGCAAGGTGAGAGAACAATCCATGATGTCTATTACGCTCCAAATTTGAAGCATAATCTATTGAGTATTGGACAATAGGTCCAAAAGGGATATAGAGTTTTGATGGAGAATGGAGAGTTCAAAATATTTGATAAGGAAGAAAGCAAGAACATTATAGCTATGGTTTAAATGACAAGAAACTGAATGTTTCCTCTCAAGATGTAGATTGATCTTCTCAGCAATACAATAGTACTACATCAAGTAGCCTTCAAGATAGTCATGAAAGACACATCTATACTCTAGCCTTTCAGGTATGGGCATTTAAGCTTTTTTATATTAGATCTTTTATCTAAGAAGAATATGGCTATGGGTCTACCAAAGATAGTAGAACCTAAAAAAAAATGTGAATCATGCATACTAGGGAAACAACATAGGCAGCCTTTTCAATTAGGAATGTCTAGAAGGGAAAAAGCACCTTTGGAATTGGTGCACTCAGATTTGTGTAGCCCAATGAAAACTCTCACCCACTTTAAAAATTCTTATTTCCTAACTTTCATAGATGATTATATTAGGAAAATTTGGGTTTATTTCCTAAAGAATAAGTCTAAGACATCTGAGAAGTTCATATGGTTTAAGGCATTAGTTGAAAAATAGAGTGGATATTTCATCAAGGCCCTGAGACCAGACAGAGGGTTAGAGTGTGTTTCTAAGCAATTCCCAAATTTTTGCAAGAATGAAGGAATAGGAAAATAGTTCATAGATAGATACACTCCACAACAAAATTTAGTGACACAAAGGAAAAATAAGACCATCCATGAGATGGACGGAAACATGTTTAAACCCAAACGACTTACAAAATAATATTGGGTTGAAGCTATAGAAACAACATTTTATTTATTGAACAGGTGTCCCACAAAGGCTATCTAAAATAGGACTCGACAAGAAGCATTGACAAATAAAAGGTATGTAATTGAGAATCTAAGAATATTTGGGTTTGTGGCATATGCACATGCACTAGAAGAAAAGATGTATAAATTTGATGATAAAGGAGAAAAGTGTATCTTCATTGGATATTGTGAACAAACTAAACCATACACATTATTAAACCCTATTACAAAGAAGGTTGTGATTAGAAGGGATGTCAAATTAATTGAAAATGAATCATGGGATGTAACTATTGACACTACATCAAGTATCTCAGAATTGATATTCGTAGATGAAGCAAATGAAGATGCTCATATTGAACAAGTCATGGATCATCAAGGTGAATCATTAGCAACGCCTCCATCACCTTCATAACATGATCCTCAATCAATCAAATCTATTTGTAGTCTCTATCCAACTATTGCTTCTCTTATGCCTAGAAAGACAAGGAGCTTGAAGGAGATATATGATGACTCAAGGTATGATGATGAAAACATTCTCAGTTATTGAACCAGTTTTTGTTTTTTTACATCAAATGTCGTAAATTGTTGAAATTTAATCTTTGCATGATTTCGTAATTAAAAAATAAATAAAAAATGAATTAAAACATGCAAGCGAATGACAAATTACCATCCGACATTGATAACGGAGTTTAGCTCAACAAATGATGCCTACATCTTCGGGTTCTCTGAAGGAGTGGACCGTTTCCATTAAGGGCATTTCAAAAACCTAGAAACAATAAAAAACTTTCCTGCAAGTTGATCTCTCAATGCAAAAATTCACCTTCACCGTGACTGATAATCAAACCCAACACCTTCGAATTTCATGATTCTTCACACCTGCAAAGTTGCTTCTAAATTCCTGAAAATCTCCTCTATGGGCTTAAAAATACTCTTCCAATATTCAAACTGGATAAAAAGAGTATTAAGACTGAGTATTATGGCCGAAAAATGGATAAAAATCCATTATATAAGCTTTTTCAAAGTCTCGGCCTCTTAAAATAAAAAACACAGTCCAAAACTTCTTTTAAAACAAATACAAATTTGTGCTTTTATAATTAGTTTGAAGCCTGTGGTGTAGTGGCTAAGTCTCCTACTTTTTTGCCATAAGGTGAGGGGTTCAAAACTGGCCGTCCACCTTTCTAGGCACTTTGACTCAGTTTGAACTTGTCTTCCCTCCATTTTAGGCACTTTGGAAACCGTTTTGGGCGCATTTGTCCCACATGCGCTACATTTGGAATGTGCCTACATATTTTAGGAGGCTTAAGCGCCTTATTGAATATCTCAACGCCCCTCTTTAGGCGCTTAGCTTGGCATGCCTTTGATAAATGGGCCAAACATGGCATGGGCGCAAGACTTCTTCAAACTCGCCACCTTACTTGGGCTTCAGCTTATGGACGCCTTTGAACTTGCCACATGGCTTGGTCAACGAGCTTATCTCTGAGCTTAATCATGCCATGTGTCAACCTATGATTTTTCCACTTGTCACATGTAAATAATGCCACGTCACTTTACGACAACAAATTTTTACATGTCGAACCAAAACATCAGTGGCCTATAACTTTTGCATATGGTGTCCGTTTTGCAAACCGCAAAAAGCGTCGAAAATCTCTCGACGATATCTAAAATGTGGAATCATTGAAACTCTGACTTGAAACTATTTTTTAGAACCTAATTTCTTATCACACCTCCCTAATGGAAGGTTTTTAGTCTCCAAAAGTGCAATATCCCCTGAAACTGCAAATTGGTCTACTGCATCCATGAAAATAGAACCCAATCATAGAAAGAGGTATAAACAATTGCATTAAAATGATTCACAATAAAACTATAAAAATACCTAATCTAAAGGCATGAGTAAGTGAATCTGCAACTGCCAAAGTGATTACAAAAACTGCCTGCCCAAATGTCACATCATGTAAAGTGGTGAATTGCCAAAAACTGAAACAACTCCCAATGTAATTTCAAGACAATTTTATAATGTCAAAAACATATAATAAATGTTGTGGGCATGTTGCAATACAATGCCCTAGTATGGGACTTATATGCTAAGCAAATGCAAACAACCTAAAGTGTATGTTGCCTAACATCTAAACATGCCCAAAGGGTCTTAAACATGCATCTATACATCCATGTGCCAAAGATACATTTAAAATAGTAGTTAAATAAGTGTTGCTAGGAATCAACTCAACCTGAAACATGCTTTCTGCTATTATCTCCAACTGATCAAATGAGTTCAAGTCCTCTAGACAACTCACACAGCATAAATAGGAGATTAAAAAATTTAGAGTTATCAAAAAGTGAGAATTGAAAAACTTCATATGGTAAACTTGTCTTGAAGTGTTCCTACCAACTCTAATCTACATCTATGAATGTTGGTTCATTCCCTTAGATGAATTCTTAACCATGCTTTGCAAAAATAATGTAGTGATAATCCACTTAACCATTTCTTTCTTCCTAGTGAAATTGATTGTCTTAGTGGATTCCGTGTCAATTGCATATTGTTGACTTAACCTCTTAAATGGATTTTCACTTTTAGGTTTTACCTTATCCTAGGTTGTATTATCAACTACATTATGGATTGAATTAGCTTCATTAACCTTAGTGAGAGGTTTGTATATCATCATAGTTCTAACATTACTTGAATGTGAACATGCATGAAGCTTAAAATATCTATCAATCCTATGTTCACTCACTTTACAATGAGTACAAACATCCTTCTTAGGTGAGGGTCTCCTTTTGCCAATTTTCAACTTAACATTAGAATGGTCTTTCAAACATGCAATCTGCTTAAACAAAGCTTTTCATTTCCAAAAAGTCTTCACACTATGGTTATTCATCCCACAAAAAGTGCATGAAAATGATTGCATTATCTTTTGTACATTATATCCAAACTAATTAAAAGTATCAATTGGATCAAAATATTTAGTGTAAGAATCAAGAGGTGGAATCTCAATACCTATTTTACCTTTACACCTTTGAACTAGTGGCCTAGAACCTTCGCTATTGGAAGATCGTCTTCCTTTAGCCATGGAAGAAACTTCTCCATCATCCACCTGCACACTAGTATAACCCAAACCTGCACGAAGAGGTATATGTTCAACCTAAATTGGGTTAGTTATACCTTCGCTATCTCTACCAAGTCCTCCTCCATTATAACCCATTTTAAACAATAATTTAGATCCTATGCCCTTAGTGTATCTTTCAAAATCACCAAAAACAATATTATTAGAATATGAATCTGAAATGGTAGAAGAAGATGAAGATTCCTGTGGTGAAAAACTTACACTACACTCAGTCATAGTTTCTACATCTAAATTTGAAGGCTTTACCTTTTCACACTCACCACATTGCAATCTAATCAAGAGCTCCTCCTTGGATTCAAGCTCTGATTTTAACTTTGCCACTTGCAATTCAAGTGAAATTTTTTGGCATCTCAAGATTGCATTTTCATCTTTGATGACCTTAATCTGTGACAACTTGCTCATGGTTTCCTACAAACAACTGATTACACACTGCACACTGCAATATAATCAATCTGCAAACCAATAATCCAACTATTCTGGAAGAAATTATCAATAGACAACTAGAAGCAATCCTTGCATTCTAACTGCTTTGTTACCAACTTGATCTGTAATCTACACTGAATCAACTCAAATTGAAGTTTTAATTAATAATACTAAATTTCTCAAAACTTAACAAATTCTTGAAAAACTCAAAAGAACTTGCATCTCAATGTTTTGGCATAAAAAATGTTCTCAGTTATTGAACCGGTTTTTTTTTTTTTACATCAAATGTTGTAAATTATCAAAATTTAATCTTTGCACAATTTCATAATTAATAATCAGAAAAAAATTGAATTAAAACATGCAAGAAAATGACAAATTACCATCCGACATTGATAACGGAGTTCGGCTCAACAAATGATGCCTACATCTCCGGGTTCTCCAAAGGAGTGGACCGTTTCCATTAAGGGCATTTCAAAAATCTGGAAACAATAAATAACTTTCCTGCAAGTTGATCTCTCAATGCAAAAATTCACCTTCATCGTGACTGATAATCAAGCCCGACACCTTCGAATTTTGTGAGCCTTCACACCTGCAAAGTTACTTCTAAAGTCCTAAAAATCTCCTCTATGGGGTTAAAAATACTCTTCCAATATGAAAATTGGATAAAAAGAGTATTAAGACTGAGTATTATGGTTTGAAAATGGATAAAAATCCATTATATAAGCTTTCCCAAAGCTTTTACAAAGTCTCGGCCTCTTAAAATAAAAAACACAGTCCAGAACATCTTTTAAAACAAATACAAATTTTTGATTTTATAATTAGTTTGAAGCCTGTGGCATAGTTTATAAGTATCCTACTTATTTGCCACAAGGTGAGGGGTTTGAAACTAGCCACCCACCTTTTTAGGTGCTTTGACTCAGTTTGAACTTGTCTTCCCTCTATTTTAGGTGCCTTGGAAACAGTTTTGGGCACATTTTTCCCACATGCACTGCATTGGGAAGGTGGCTGCATGTTTTAGGAGGCTTTCGCGCCTCATTGAATGTCTCAACGTCCCTCTTTAGTTGCTTATCTTGGCATGCCTTTGATAAATGTTCCAAACATGGCATGGGCGCAAGACTCCTTCAAGCTCGCCACCTTGCTCGTGCTTCAGCTTATGGATGCCTTTGAACTTGCCACATGGCTCGATCAATGAGCTTATCTCTGAGCTTAATCATGCCACGTGTAAACCTCTTATTGGTCCACTTGTCGCATGTAAATAATTCCACATCACTTTACGACACCAAATTTTTACCTGTCGAACCAAAACTTCAGCGGCCTATAACTTTTGCATACGGTGTCCATTTTGCAAACCGTGAAAAGCGTCGGAAAGCTCTCGATGAGATCTACAGTGTGGAACCATTGAAACTCTGACTTGAAACTATTTTTCAGAACCTAATTTCTGATCAAATGGATAACCAAAAAAATATTTGATTGAAAATTTATCATCCATCAACCAAGCTATGTGCAAGTGGGCCTCCTACATGCATCTTAATTAACCAAAAAATATTTTCATTTAAATATACCTGTAAATGTAGATTGATTTTGCATGAATTATGGGATTATTCAAGGTACAAAATACCCATGATTGTCTATAGATCATTTTTTATCGAGGACATTCATTATAAATGGCAACATGTTTTCATATATTATAAATATTTCACTACTTTCAAGGATCACCAAAAACTACTTATATTTATCTTCTAAAACTTATACTAATGTGTTCATTTTTATTTTATTTTTTACATATTTGTTATTTATGTGTTAGGTCACCAAATTACTAATATTAATATTTTCATGAGTGTGAATCATAACATGTCCTTGATATCAATCTTAAAATAACATATCATATGAAATTTAATACACTTAAAAATATATAGCACAAAAAATTATATAATCACCTATACCCAAACATTGTTCCAAAATGTTAATTTTAAAAAAAAACTATTTTTGTGGCCTTAAATTTTTATCCTCTATCCAATAAAAATATTTGAAAATACAATAATTAATTATTGTTTAATATTATCTAAAACATATCTATTTGTTTTAGTGGTTTTCTTCTGATTCCTTTTCCTTGTGAACATTTAAAAAATTCCTTTTACTTTGAAAGGACATCAAAGTCAACTAAGTGGATCATATGCATATAATCTACCTCCACCTACATTAATTCATAAATTTAAATCTAATATGAGAATGGAAATAATTGTTTTCATGCCAAGTCTTAGGAAACGAACATAGAAATTTGTAGGATGGTAATAGCAATGACAAATTTTACCACATAATTTTAGGATTGCCTTTGGCATGGGACACATGGTCCGTCAATTCCCTTCTTGACCCCCTATGTAGTCCTACCATATCCTACAAATGAATATCTCTAATCAAAGCACTATAGAACATTCCAAATGATCAAATTAAATTATATTTTAAATCTATTGTATCACTTACTTTAACATCTTTGTATCTCTATGTTATATGTATTATCCAATATTTATATTCAACACAAATTAAAAAATACTATATCCCTAAATGTCACCGTTAATACTTTGATGTGCTTAATGTTATTATTTTTTCCATGTTATTTATTATTAAATTGACCTTATATTATAAATTTACGTGTAAACTTAGCTTTAAATAATTTATAATACAAAGGTAGGGAGTAGCTGCAAAGTACCCCTTACCTTTATTTCCCTGCCAATAATTTTTGTGAATCATAATAATAGATATTAATCTTAATCCAACCAAATTATTTTGTGATCCATGTAAATTTGGGCATTGATCTCAAGGGCCTTTCTAAAAATAGTGTCAAATCAATGTGAAATCAAATGGAATGAAATGCTCAAATACATATGTGACTTTACAATTTTGAACAGTTTATTCAAACTTTCAAGAAAAAAAGATTATATTTTGCAATAAAAAATGCAAATTCAATCATGCCATCATCAAAATTAATCTTCATTTACAAAAAAAATATAAAATCTAATACCTATTAAAGTTTAACTATTCATGTTGATTCATAGGTCATCAAATTTAATATACTCTCATAATTGGAATATAAAAAACAATTACTAATCAAAATATAACTACTCGTGCTAATTGAAATTTGAAGGAAATATTATTCCATTATTGAGTTTGAGGTTACACTTTAAGTTGGAGTGAAAGTATAAATACATCCCTAAAGAGGCTCAAATAATTGTTATGTTTTATTTTATCACAATTTCTAGATTTAAATTATAAACAATGGTTAAATAAATCCATCATGGCAGTCCTTAAACAAAAATTGTTCATCCAATAAACTTGGATATACGCAGACATGGAGAAAACCTTGTTAATGTTACTTAATAAAATTATTTGTGTTTAGATCTACTAAAAATAATTAATAATAAATTATATGATATATATACAATTAAGTTAATTTATCACTTAAATTTTTTTATTGATTTGTTTTACATATTATTACTAAAAATATATGAGTTGATAGCATGTCATAAAAAATAATGCTGAAACAAGCTTTATCCTTGCTATTTATTTCATATTTCGTATTCTTATCTTGTGCAAATTGTTTACTAAGTGGATATTTAATGAACCAAATTATTATTAAATTTATAAAATAAAAACAATACCATATCATACAAGTTCAAACATCATATTTATAGACCCTAAAAAAATGCACTAAATAGATGCACTACACTTTCTTAATGCTTGGAAATCATTATAGTGGATAAACAATTCATATTTCATACTATCCTAATTTCTACCTAGATGTTTTCATGATATTTGTCATGCATATTAGGCCTTAAAGTGATCACATTTTTCTATAGGATTTAATTATATATCTACCTAAACATGGTCCTTCTATAAGCTACATGGTTCCATTCATAATTATATAGTTGTCATATCCTTTTGAGGTGAGGTAACTACTAGTTTTTATAATTCCCTCACTATAAAAGGAGGGTTGGCGGGGCGGGGAACATGGGAACATATCAATCAGGGCATGTCATAGAGGCATGTTTTCCAAATTTAGTATAGTTTTTCATATTCTGTGGGGACATATCATATGGGCATGGTATCCACATGTTCACAATTTGTAGATTCAGTGTTGCATGTTTTGGAAGTATGTTCTCCACACTTGATCAATATTCAAAATATCTGCTTAATAGTGGGTAAATTTTAAATGGGTATGGTATCCACATGTTTATAGTTATTAGGTTTAGTAGGGGCATGATTTGGAATAATGTTCTCCACACTTTTTCAATATTTAGCATTTCTAGATTATAGTGGGGGCATGTTCTGGAAACATGTTCTCCACATTGGCGATTATATCAGTTTTCAAATTTCTCCATATATAGTGGGGGCATGATTTGTAAGCATGTTTTTAACAATTAAATAGTTTCTAAATTGGCCAAGACACATAGTTATATGATTTAAATTCATACTTGTAGCAGAATTATATACATTGATAGCATTTTTATACACAATTTTAGCATGAGATATATCTTATATGCATATGCGATTCAATATGCACGTAAGATTGAAAAATACAAATAAGTTTAATATTTCAAAAAATCTCTAAGGACCATCACCACCCACTAGGTCAAAATCTTATGGACTATATTGAGATAATCTACTGTAGAAGTTGGTTCAATTTTGATATTGTTAAGGTGATTAAATCACTCAATATTTCTATTTTTTTAGGTTGGACTTAAATTTATCATCCGTCATCACTATCTTATAAGTATTATTGGGTTACATGATTGAGATAATCTCAACTATTGGGTGGAAACTAACTTTTTCTCCAAGGTTGGTTATATGTGCCTCTCTCTCTCTCTCTCTCTCTCTCTCTCTCTCTCTCTCTCTCTCTCTCTCTCTCTCTCTATATATATATATATATATATATATATATATATATATATATATATATATATATATATATATATATATATATATATATGCACTTTCCAAATTTAGATATATTTGTCCTAATCTCAGTTTTAGAGCCTTACAATGACATATATTTTCAAATCAACTTACCGATAGGCAAGGTCATTACATTGATACATAGTTGTACTCTTAAACATTGCTCTTTTAATTTAAATATTTGTAATAGTTTCAATTTCAAATTATATGCACTGATTATTTACTATAACATGATCTTGGTTGTAGGTCAATCACCATTGAATAACTCAAGTAGGGATCATGCAAAGACAAGGTGTGTTATACACACTTGGGTATGCATTCATTTCCTTTAAACTAGAAATTTCATTACTAGATAAATGGGGGGAAAATGTAGGAACTATTTTTAAATTATATAACACTTCAGTATTGTACAATTAAAAAATGTAGACTTTTGTTGTTTCAATAAATTATAGACCTTTCTCCCTTTTGTAAGTTTCATATATATTCTATCTTGTGCCCCTTAGCCTATATCTTAGTTTGAAGAGTCCTATGTTTATGAACGAACACTGTTATCTTTCCTAAAATGATTAAAATATGGCTATATTATGTCCCTATAATTTTTGATCTACCTAATCTCATGTTCCTTTAACACTAGCATCCCGCATAGACACCTACATCGATGCATATGTCTTAATCTGACATAAGTGTCTAGTTCTCGAAATTCATATAATTTATAAATGAAAATTATCCTAATGGTCATCTAAGTTATTTAATTTGAGTTATTTGTCAAAAAGGATTGATATAAATACAAGATCAATCCTCATTCATTCTTCTCCTATGAAGAAGATATAAAATTCTTACCTACTCAGTAAATAAATTACAAAAGACATTTAATAAAGCACTCAATTGAGCAAAGCTTCCATATTTTATCCTATTTCCATATAAGTCATAGGAGAAACACATACATAGGTCTTAATTACAAAAGTAATACCATAAAATATATGTTTCTTAAGGTCCAATCTAGGTCACTATTGTACTTACTTTTCACAAATTACATGATTCACACAAAATCCAACATGTAGGGATGAACTACATTAGTTTAAGACCCTTTTCAGTGCATTGGATATGTAGGCAAAACTTATTGATAGAGGGGTATTTGAGTTAGCTCAACATCATGAGTGTACTAACTCATTTTTTTCATAGTCATTATGAAGATATGATGAGATGCCTTCAGACTGACATATATCAATACTTTATCATAAACATGACCCACTTTAGACATAAAAGGCAGAACGTGCTTCAAAGTAAGAATCTGTTAATTGAGGCAAAACAGTAACAGGCCGTAAAATTTCAAACACGCCCAGACCAGCCGAAGTCCGAGCAATCCACGCTCTGGCCTTAAGTGAGGTTCATTAATTGTCCCACTTATACTCGCCAATAGCTGCAAGAAGCACCACATCTGATTCTTTGCAGGCAACCAAAGTTTCATTTGGTAAGGGAATTTCTATTGCATCTACCCAATAAATGAAGAGCACAAGCACCATCTATAACAAATACATTTGTGGTTTTACGTCCACAGAGCTGTGGAGTAAAATGTAGTAACCTATCTTACAGGCTTGACCAAAACCGTAAAGCAGAACAAAAATTCTAACCAGCTTTGCAAGCACTGCTTGCCTATCGATCTCTACCAGTGACAACAATACTGGGGTCCAATGGAAATTGCCACAAGTACCGCCTCAACTTCTTGGACTCCCATTGTACAGCAAGTTTACAACAATTGAGTCCCCATATAAGCGAATCCCATCATTTAGGTTGGAAATTTTAGGTTGCCAGAAATACGAAGAGACCTACTAGGCACAACATCACAATAAGCACCCAAGTTATCTGTAATGGGCGGCTATGCTGAACTTAAATATTGAGACCTCAGCATCTTCCTTTGAACTGCTCCAACCCAGCCATATGATTGTTCAGAACCATTATACATTCTCTTGTTACTTTCAGACCACATATTTGTACCCAGGTCTTTCAAATGCTCATTACGATGATGGCAATGAAGATTCACACTGTCTTTCCACCAAGACTAAACAAGCCTTCAAAACAGGCGAATTACCTTTCCAAACAGGCACCATGCAAATATATATATATGAACAACCTTTCAAATAAACATCTTACCTCAAACTCAACTCAAGAGCGACAGCGCCACCATTCTTTTGGCAGAATGCAAATTTAACTATAGATCCAATTTTGATTTTTCACAAGTTTGGGTGACGTGCTGCAGCACTGCATAGGTGGCTTCGGCCTTTCCACAGGCTCGCTTATTTTAACACATACTGAGATGAATCTTCCAGTGACTTAGTTATATATTTAATTATCTTTGACCTGGCCCGACGGCTTTTTAAATAATGGTAATATTTAACACATTTAAAACACAAATTCAACATACATTAAGATGGCCAGGTGGTGACTAATTTATTGGTGGCCCAGAAGTTCAAACAAAGTAATTGGTAAAAACTATGGCCCAGCAATTACAATAAACCAGAATTACAGTCAATACTTCTAAAGCGCCTCAACAGGCATACACGAACTGGCATGGGGATTGAGACGGCCCAGCAATTACAATTTACAATGATGAAAGAGGTGCTTATGTGGGTAAATTCATTGAGCGCCCAAACTGGAAATTTTCAACCATGTCTTTTTCTATATGTGGTCTCAGCAGAAAATGAATTTACATTTATGACTATATCAAAATAAATACACACCTGCATAAGTTCACCAGCAATTACATGCTTTCTGACTATTCTGGGCTGCCAGTTTCTTTTCTATGCTCCTGCTCTTCTCCTCCTCCTCTTCACTAAAACATATTTTCTTCTGCTTTGCGTCCCCCTGTCCTTACAGCAACTTCTCTCTGAAAGAGAGGTCTTTCTTCTCCCCTCTACGTACTTCTCTGCATATCTTATTTTTTTTTATATATTTTTTTTTCAAGAACCTTAACGAACTTCTTTACTTTGGGGCAGCGCATCATCTCCAAAAAAAATGTCAAAAGAGTTGGCCTGATTCTCCCAACGTCCATATCTTACTATCTTCAGCCAAATAATCAAACAGAGCTATTGTTTGTTTCAACAATTTCTTCTTTTGAGGCTCTCTTTAAAAATCCTCCCTAACCACTACGCCAACTTGGCTCAGGATAAACAAGAAACAATTTTAATTACAACAATAAGCTAAGGTTGAAAATCATTTCAACCATTCCTTCTTGATTTTCTCAACAACCCCAAAATTACCTTTTTAATTTTTACTTTTTACATTTATTCCTCCTTAGATAATATTTGAGAGGTAAAGTACAAATATTTTGAAATTCGTTTATGATGCTCCTGCATCATACTCTCCCTCTAGAAACAATTTGAACCTTAGTTCAAATGAACTATTACCTCCATGCTTTAGCCTTTATACCTGGATCCCACGGTCTTCTTGTCAATACCAGTGCTTGAATTTGTCTTTGCTGGTCTTTGCCTTTCATCTTGCTGTTCTTCCTCTTCCGGTATGTTCTTCTTCTCAGTTCTTTCTCAGCTACCAGCTCTTGTTTCCATGCTTCGTTCTCATATATGTCTTCAAGATCTTCTTGATCTTCTTGGTTCAAAAATTTGTCCATTGAACTATGGACTTCATTCATCTCTACAACTTTAACACCTGCATTCAAAACATCAAAAGCAACCTTAGTAGAAAAACATTGAGGCCACGAAGCTTCTTGGCTGCCTTCACATTTTTGCTCTTGTTTCTTGACCAAAACTGTCTTGGTCTCATTGCTTTGCTCTTTTCTTGCTTCATTCTTACCAATGCTGCCTTCACCATTACCAAACAGCTCCTCTATCATTCTCAACTCTACTTTTAGTGAGATCTCATCTATCTCACAATCTTCATCAAACTTGGGCTTATCAATCTGGAGGATTGCTTGTTCCTTACTAGCCTTACTCTTCATCTCATCACTCAACACAAACTCGTTCAAATCTTCATGTCCTATATTAAACTTAGGACCAGATTGTCTTTCATCCTCTATAATTACATTCATCCATTTTATAGTTTCTTCATACAAATCAGCTTCTTCATCAACATCAGTATATTCATCAAAAACAATTGCAGTATTCATACCTTCTAGTTCCTTGCTTTCTTCAATCGCTGCCTGAAGCCATCTTGTTTGTTCTGCTGCATATTCTTTTCTTTTCTCATCATCCACCCCTTTAGAAGTCTCTCCTTGCTGCATATTAGTCTTTACAGCCACTTTCCATTCTTCATTTTCCATAAAAATATCATTAAATGATTCAAACAAATCATTATCCCTTTTGTTGCAAGCAATTGACTTACCTTTCCATGTGCTTGTGTCATCCTTCACCTTTTCCCATTGATTTCTTGGTGTTGTTGTCTTAACACTCACATCTTCACTCTTAGCCTTCTTAGGCACCCATACTTGTTTCTCGTTCTTACCATTTCTCTTCTTAAGCCATGTAGGCCTCCTACATCTATGCTTTTGTACCAGCACCTCCTCTTGCTTGGGAGTTTGTTTCTTCCACCATTTAGGCATCACATATCCATGGTTAATTGGAAACTTCACTTTTATAATTGCTTCATGTATATCAACAATTTCATGTTCATAAGAAGAATCAATTTTTGAACTCACCTTTACCTCCTTAATGGGCTGCTCCATTTGCATGGCTTCTTGATTATCTGTCCTTTCTTTTTCCTTTATGCTCGGCTGCTCTCTTTCTTCTTCCTGGCATTCAATGGCATCTTGGAATTCATCGTCATCTCCCTTATCAACAGCAAACTCACTTCTCTCTCCTGCATATTCACTCATGCATTTGGTGTCTTCACCTGCACCAATCTCTTCATTCTCCAAGGCCATTCTCTTGACCTTTACAAGGCTGCTTATACCTGCATTTACCCACTCAAAAACAGCATTAAATACAAAAACAAGAGACCATAATGTCTCCATGAGTATCCTCTTAATGAACACTCTCATCTTCTCAAGTGCTCTTCCTAGCACTTCAACTTTTCTCTCTTCTCTCTTGTTCTCCTCAATGAGAACCTTCTTCTCAACTTCTTCTTCTTGCTGCTCACTTGGCAACCTTATTATCTTCTTGCCTCTTTGGGCTTCCCTCTTCATGGCAATCTTCTTTTGCCTCCTTCTCCTTTTCACTAGGAGATCTATAGGCCACTTTATCCTCTTCTTCATCGGCCATACCCATGTTTTCCTATTCAGCTGCATCCAAGATTCATACTAATCTTTAACCTTAGCTAATTCTTTCTTCAAACTAGCAATTTCTTTATTAAAATCAACATTAGTCATACCTTTGATGCTTGCTTTCCTCTTGCTGCCCTCATGTACCTTGCTGCTCTGCAGTGCCTTCAACAATGCTTCCATCTCTGAGATCTTCACCCAAGTCTTTTCCACCTCGGTCTCTTGATCCCTTGTCTCACCCAAGCCTTTTCTCCTTGACTAGTCTTTTGACAATCTTTTTGATCTCACCTAGGCCTTTTGCATCCTAGTCTTTTGACCCTCTTCTCTCAATCCTGCAGCAACTCTTTAGACAACTCTTTAACAAACACAAATTACAAATCCAAGCTTACCTTGCTTTGGATCTTCTTCTTCTAGGCAGTCCCTCTATCACTCTTCTCAAAACTTCATCCTGTACCTCACCTAAGTCTGTTTCACCTTAGTCTTTTGGCAAGCTATCCAAGCTTCTTCTTGGATCTTCTTCTCTAAGCCTTCCTTGGCTTCTTCTCTTCTTAAGCCTCAAAGGCTTGGCTGCCTTTCTCTTCACCTGTTTACTTCTCAACACAATAATTCATCTCAAACAACAAAGCTTACTCATACCTTTTTCTCCAGCAGAGTCTTCTATTGATGTCTCCTGTTGATCTCTTTGCCAAATCCTTCACAACTGCAACATCATTGATAAATGCAACCATTCCAAATTCTGTGACAACTTATGATCAATTCCTAAATCCCCAAGAGCTTCAAGCTCTGATACCAAAACTGATGAGATGCCTTTAGACTGACATATATCAATACTTTATCATAAACATGACCCACTTTAGACATAAAAGGCAGAACGTGCTTCAAAGTAAGAATCTGTTAATTGAGGCAAAACAGTAACAGGCTGTAAAATTTCAAACACGCCCAGACCAGCCGAAGTCCGAGCAATCCACACTCTGGCCTTAAGTGAGGTTCATTAATTGTCCCACTTATACCTGCCAATAGCTGCAAGAAGCACCACATCTGATTCTTTGCAGGCAACCAAAGTTTCATTTGGTAAGGGAATTTATGTTGCATCTACCCAATAAATGAAGAGCACAAGCACCATCTATAACAAATACATTTGTGGTTTTACATCCACAGAGCTGTGGAGTAAAATGTAGTAACCTATCTTACAGGCTTGACCAAAACCGTAAAGCAGAACAAAAATTCTAACCAGCTTTGCAAGCACTGCTTGCCTATCGATCTCTACCAGTGACAACAATACTGGGGTCCAATGGAAATTGCCACAAGTACCGCCTCAACTTCTTGGACTCCCATTGTACAGCAAGTTTACAACAATTGAGTCCCCATATAAGCGAATCTCATCATTTAGGTTGGAAATTTTAGGTTGCCAGAAATGCGAAGAGACCTACTAGGCACAACATCACAATAAGCACCCAAGTTATCTGTAATGGGCGGCTATGCTGAACTTAAATATTGAGACCTCAGCGTCTTCCTTTGAACTGCTCCAACCCAGCCATATGATTGTTCAGAACCGTTATACATTTCCTTGTTACTTTCAGACCACATATTTGTACCCAGGTCTTTCAAATGCTCATTACGATGATGGCAATGAAGATTCACACTGTCTTTCCACCAAGACTAAACAAGCCTTCAAAATAGGTGAATTACCTTTCCAAACAGGCACCATGCAAATATATATATATAAACAACCTTTCAAATAAACATCTTACCTCAAACTCAGCTCAAGAGCGACAGCGCCACCATTCTTTTGGCAGAATGCAAATTTAACTATAGATCCAATTTTGATTTTTCACAAGTTTGGGTGACGTGCTGCAGCACTGCATAGGTGGCTTCGGCCTTTCCACAGGCTCGCTTATTTTAACACATACTGAGATGAATCTTCCAGTGACTTAGTTATATATTTAATTATCTCTGACCTGGCCCGACGGCTTTTTAAATAATGGTAATATTTAACACATTTAAAACACACATTCAGCATACATTGAGATGGCCAGGTGGTGACTAATTTATTGGTGGCCCAAAAGTTCAAACAAAGTAATTGGTAAAAACTATGGCCCAACAATTACAATAACCCAGAATTACAGTCAATACTTCTAAAGCGCCTCAACAAGCATACACGAACTGGCATGGGGATTGAGACGGCCCAGCAATTACAATTTACAATGATGAAAGAGGCGCTTATGTGGGTAAATTCATTGATCGCCCAAACTGGAAATTTTCAACCATGTCTTTTTCTATATGTGGTCTCAGCAGAAAATGAATTTACATTTATGACTATATCAAAATAAATACACACCTGCATAAGTTCACCAGCAATTACATGCTTTCTGACTGTTCTGGGCTGCCAGTTTCTTTTCTATGCTCCTGCTCTTCTCCTCCTCCTCTTCACTAAAACATATTTTCTTCTGCTCTGCATCCCCCTGTCCTTACAGCAACTTCTCTCTGAAAGAGAGGTCTTTCTTCTCCCCTCTACGTACTTCTCTGCATATCTTATTTTTTTATATATATTTTTTTTCAAGAACCTTAACGAACTTCTTTACTTTGGGGCAGCGCATCATCTCCAAAAAAAATGTCAAAAGAGTTGGCCTGATTCTCCCAACGTCCATATCTTACTATCTTCAGCCAAATAATCAAACAGAGCTATTGTTTGTTGCAACAATTTCTTCTTTTGAGGCTCTCTTTAAAAATCCTCCATAACCACTACGCCAACTTGGCTCAGGATAAACAAGAAACAATTTTAATTACAACAATAAGCTAAGGTTGAAAATCATTTCAACCATTCCTTCTTGATTTTCTCAACAACCCCAAAATTACCTTTTTAATTTTTACTTTTTACATTTATTCCTCCTTAGATAATATTTGAGAGGTAAAGTACAAATATTTTGAAATTCGTTTATGATGCTCCTGCATCAAGATAGAATATTAGTGTTTTTTAATTGCATGAGGAGATAAAGTTCATGACCCATATTTGAATGCACTAGAACTAAGGTGAAGACAAGCTTAAAATAATCTAGGTGGTTACAACATTTTCTAGTAGGTACATCTATGTCTGGTTTAGACATGAAAATAAATGTAATCATCTTGGGTTAATACTAGTTTTTGTAATTATTGAGGCCCTCAATCCATAATTTGGTGACTATTCCAAAATCAACTTCCAGTCTGATTCCTTCTTATTCTAGATCCAGAACTATGTTATCATTAGAATCAGCGAAATACTTTATTTCTTTGTCATTTTTATAAATAGCATATATTTACTATCCATTTTTAGCCTATCATAATTTAATAAATTGAACATATGTTATATCTAAGTTTAGCATCTAATTGTCCTCTTGTAGATCTGATTATCACCCTTGTGTATTTTCATTTCTATATTCTTAACCCTATCTACCCAATTAAAATTCACATCCAAATTTAGGGTTAAATAATATTTTTACTTTATAGACATTGCCATGATCCATATCGCATATCTTATACATTTTTATAATCACATGTTGTGAGATTCATTAATATATATACTTAGACATGTTTCTCTTATATTATACATGATTCATGGATAGATGATATATTTTTATTATCCTTTTGAGGTAATATATATACACCAGATTTTGTTATCTTCACTTCAAAATGGGGGAATATCATAGAGACATGACCTTCACACTTATATTTCTCTCATAATTTCTAGAGTTTCATTATAGTTTACATGATTTAGATATACACTCAGGTCAGAATTCCATACACATTGTACCAATTTTTATAGATTTGGGATAAGTTTTTTTTTTTAGATTTATGACATTTATTATATGTAGATACATAATAGAGGTTAAATTTTGATATATAATTAGAATTTATAAACATCAGGTCAATTTATATTTCATGAAAGTGTATAAAAAATTTCACTTCCTTAAATAACTTATTTAAACTTATTTACCAAAAGCCACCGATATTTTAGGAAGAAGCACTATTTTCACCAAGAAACACATTATTTAACCTTTTATGTCTATATAAGTTAGTTAATTATACTAATGTAGTTGAGATTCAATGTCATTAATATCCTAACATTACTTTCATTTTTAGGTTAAGTTGGTTGTATCAATTATCTTGGATTTTATTGTACTATCAATTGAGTTATACAATTGAGATTTAATGATCTCAATGGTAATTTCACAACACACCCTTGAATTATATTGGGTGCATAATTACCTTTTATCTCCCTCCTCAAATCTCTAAGGATCAATTTTGACCCTCTCTCATCTCTAATTCTTCATAAGGAAGAATATTTATCAAGTTAATGTACCAAGATGCAACATGGTTACATCAACACATAGGGTTAGTCTTTCCTTTCTCTTTTTAATTTTGACTAATTTTGGATTATATAAAATGATTTATATTGTAACATTCTTATGGTTATAGGTCCTATTGTTGGGTCTGGAGCCTGATTATCTTCCAAGATCAGAGGTTAAAAATATGATGTTATTTCAACTGGGTTTTGGATCCCATTCATTGGATCCATGATGGTATGGGGGTTTGAAAGGTAAAATTTTATTAAAATTACCTTGTAAAAATATAATTTCATAGTCAATGTGGGCCATTCATTATAGGTTTCTAGATCTGACGATAGAGGTTATGTTTAGGTTTTTTTCCACCCTAAAAGTGTATTGAGATATGGCTGAGAAAAGTGAGAGAAGTATTGTACATAGAGAAGAGGTAGAGAAGGTAGAGAGGTGTAACAAATTTTTTTGCAAGATTTATTTCTCCCTTATATTACTAGAAATAATATACTGGACAAGTTTGGTGGATGTATCCCATCTTAGGTGAACCATGTTAAATTTGGTGTCTCCTATTTTGTGCATGTTTGTGATTATTTTTTGTATGTTTGATTGATTTGTTTCATAGTTTCTCTTGTATACAATTTTGGGATAAATCTAGGTTTTTGTTTATCCTAACACATACACCAACAAAATACTTGAAGTAGGTTCAAAAAATGTCAAGGTTTGTTGTACACACCCAGGTACACATTTATTTCCTTTAAACTAGCAATTGATCCTTATTAATTACTAGATTAAATTAGGAGGGAGGGGATGGTAGGGGATGGGGGAGATATGTAGATACTAAAATGTAATTTATGTAGCATCTTAGTCCTTTACACTTAACAAGTAACTATCAGGGTTCTACCCCCTAATTCTAGACCTTTCTACTACTAAAAGGATTACATTCCCCATCTCAATATGCATATTTTTTAATCTTTTAGTCAGAACTTATCATTTTTTATGACCCAAACATTTTTCACTACAAAAATCCTAAAACCTAATATATATCCTTCACTGGAACTTTCACATTTTTACTAGCTTCCTAGCCTGCCAGACAATTATGTCCCACATAGGGAAACTTGCATCAATGTAAGTGTCTATATTCTTATCAAGTGTTTGGTCCTCCAACATAATAAAAATTTCAAATGTTTTAAAATAAATTGGTCCACCTTTTGTCTTATTGATAACTACTATAAGATATTTTCAAAAGGTGTTGCATAAATAGAAAATAAATTCCATTCATTATCACCCATTTCATATTCAAAATCCTTACCAAGAACACATCTATAAAAATTCCTATCAAGTATTTAAAAATACTCTATTTTTGTTTATTTATATATCAAACATAGGATTAATCACATTATAGGTTTGAAGCTTTCAAAGAGAATCCCATTAGTAGTATTAATTAATTTACAAACTAGATCATGTTATGCACTTGTATATAGCATATTTCACCCTTGTGAACACATTATCCACCACTTAGGGGATAACAACATATGTCTAAGTCCCTATTCAGAGTAGTGTCTATGTAGGCAACACTCATTGACAAATGGGTCCTTAAGGTTATCTCGACTTCATGAGCTTGCTAACTAAGTTTTTTCAATGTAAAAAGAGCTTGGGTTTGATCCATAAATAATCATCTACAGTTTGTGAATGTCAATAAAATATATTAGCCTAAATTTCAAAAAAATCCTAAAAGTCTATAGGTGGTCTCTTCACAATATATTGAATATTTTGTACTAAAAATTTATATTAGGATCAAGACACATTCATTAAAGTAAGTGTCCCAAGGCTGATACAAATGTCCATCTCTCCAAAAATAATATTTATAGAATCTAATGGCTATATAATAGTCTTTATCCTTCCTATTTCCACCTCTGCATATATCATATCTACTTCCTTAATAGAAGACAAGATAATTATTATTTATTACTCATGTTTAAGCAATCAAATAACTATTATGAATGCACTTTATATATTTATCATAACTCAACATTTTAATTCAAAATATTCATTTATATAATTTTTAAATTAATTGGCCAGATTTAGAATAATTTTATTCATCCTTATATATGGGATATTCTACCATTTTAACACTTCACCACATTACCAATCTAGGTTTAAACACTAAAAAATTCATTAGAAGTTGATTTCCCTCATATCGATGTTTTAAAATTATTTTTGATATTTTTCCTCAGACTTGTTAAATATGTTCACTTTGAATTAACTTAAAACTAGATCAATATAGATACTAGTGTTAATATACATGCTTCACTTAATTGGGTTTGTTTGGATTTATTTTTCCCTACATGTATTTGATTCCCTCTTTATTTTTGGAGATGTTTCTTTCTCTTTTACACTTTTTTTATTATGATACACCACCTTCATTTATTACATGTTGTGTATAACTCACTCCTTGTATTTTTGACTTGATACATAACTATTGACCTCAAGCCTTCATCTAGACACATTATAATGTTCTGCATGCTACTCTAACTACTATTCCACCAAGTCTATATGTCTAAATTTGAATATTTGATAGCCATGTTTTAGATTAATTATAGGTAGTCCTAAAACAGGAGGGTGAAATCCCTTTATGTTTCTCATGTTTGTGGCATCAACATGTACAGATAGAATCAAGGGGGTCATTTATCAAAATTGATATGTGGTTAATAATATACAATTTTTTGTAACCTCCACTCAATTTATTTTTCCATTTTGTTATATATTGTGGTGTTCACTAACACCAATCAATGTGATATATTGAATCTCAATAATTTGACCTACTTGGATTCTATAATTAGGAAAGACAAGATTCTAAGTTATTCTAAGCAAGTAACCTTCCATGTGAAATCCATGAAACAAATATTTTTGTGTGTGCCCACATGTACACACATGATCACGCATGTGTACTGATAAAATAGATGAACTATAATCATTTAAAGGATGTGGTTAAATATATTATTATATGAGAGATGAATTTGAGGGTTGAAGTCCCTATTATTTTCACTACTTACTTTCAGAAATGGGGTCATAGGGTTTAAGTTTGAGTCCACATACATGTTAAGGTTGATCGATTGGATTTATAGGTTATTTATTAGGATAATAAAATACATTTATAAATTTAGTATGTTTTTATTTGTTATAGTAAAGTACAAATAACATGTTCAGCAAATTAGGTATTTTTGTATTTCATATCATCATGTATGTATTTATTTTTTATGCACCTAAATTAAATATTTTATATATGTATTACCCACATTTTTCATGGCCCTTGATACATTGGAATCTAAATAAATTCCCCTTTCCATTAATTTTTAATGGATGTATATATCTTATCTCAAGATTTTATTATATTTTAGGTGGAAGAAAACTAGTGAAGTAAAATTGATTAGGGTTAGGCACTTGGTGTTTGTATTTGGAAAAATAATTTCATTGCGTCATGAAAATACCCATGTCTCTTTTTAACTATTTTTTTAAAAAAAAAATAGGGTAAAAACTTTATTAATTTCCAAAAATATTACAATACATCAAAGGGACACAACCCCAAAAGCCTAAGAAAACCACAGAAAACAAATACCAAAAACCGTCACGTCCCTACACCATTGCTATCCTCTCTAAGAATCTTGTCCAGGTTCTGACACATCTCCTCGAGCAATAGCACCCAATCATCCACCCTACCGCCACCAATATCCTTAGAAGCCCACCTCACCAAAGTAATCTGCTGCTCCGTTCCATTCCCTCAGAATGTGAGCAAAGGACACAGACTACATCAGCGAACTAATCTAAAATATTTGTTCCACTATCAAAGATAGTTACCAGCTCACATCATTAAATTTCCTCTCCTAAATCATATTAATCATAATTTGTGAGTCGGCTTCACACTCCACCCTTCGCTAGTCCAACTCATAAGCTCTCTTCAAAGCATACAAAACAGCTAATCCTTCCATCCTGTTCACCATCTGCTCTCCCATGTGGCCTGAAAAAATAAAAACAACTGCTCCAGAGGGATCCCTACCAATCCCACCTATCCCAACAGGGCCAGGATTACCTCTAGAAGAACCATCAGTGTTAATTTTCAAAATACCTTTAGGAGGGGGTGACCATTTCCCACTCCTATGAATTTTTTGCTTCCCACATCGGCCATGCCTGACGCAAGCAGAGGTCAGAGAGATACTCTGAATGCCTAACCTTTTCATGAGCTCTACGTCTCCCTGATCAATTGGCAAACTTATTTCACTCTTTTCTTCCATAGTCTCTTGTACCATTCCAATAATTATGCTCCACACCTGGTGAATCGCGAACTTTGCCTCTTTAAAAATATGGAAATTTCGCTCAAGCCAGACTTGCCACATCAGAAAAATGGGACCAGCATACCACGCCTCCTATAGGAAGTGAGAAATAGAAGGCGGCCTACCCAATTTGGACCAAAAGTCCACCAGGGAAGAGGCGTGCAAGCATTGACACCCCCACGTGTCCCACCAGGCATGCCACAACTGAAGAGTGAAAGGGCAACTAAAAAATAAATGAGACAATTCCTCCTCCACTCCATTACATAGGATGCAGTGTGAAGGACCAATAAAGCCTCTCTGCCTAATATTCTCCCAGGTCAAACAGTGATTCCAAGTTAATGTCCAAATAAAGCATTTGCACTTCAGTCATGATAGACTGCTCCACACTCTTTTCCACCAAGGAACTTCCCCTCCAACACCACATTCTTGCGCTATCAATTCCTGGTAACCTATCGAGACCATGTATTTCCCATTAGGATGAGGAGACCAAGCCATCAAGTCACTCCCCCTGAGTGCATAGCAATAGTGGCCAACAAGGATCCTATGAAGCTCATTGCACTTAGCCTCCATACCAATAATCGGCCACTCTTCCTGCTCCTTCCACTTCGCCTCCATCAATTGACCATGACGAAGGAAGGATTTTTAATAACACACCTTAATCCACCCAACCTCACTAAATCTCTGCTCAAGACCATCAAGATGTGGATACTAAGTAACCAGAGGGGGAAAACCGTCCCATGAATCGTGCTAGAATTGCACCTCATTACCCCCTATAGATTCAAAAAAGGCCTCTCTTGATCAAAATAGCTCCTTTTTTAAGAGTATTCCATATCACTGATCCATTACCTGACAAACTATATCTGGGGATATCCTTCGTAGGAACCCCAAAAAATTACTTATAAGACAAGATCTTGGCCCACACGCGATCTTGTTCCTCACACCATCTCTAATATAGTTTCACAGCCAGGGCCGTACCTGCTAGGATAGACTGTCATAGACCCAGGCCACCAAACTATCTAGGGCTAAAAACAATCTCCCATCTAATCAGGCTCCACTTTGTCGAAGACAAGTTACCTTCCCATAAAAATTGTTTTACCAAGGAGACAAGTTCCTTAACAAAACTCATCGGCGCCACCTGGAGCATACCCCTGTATAGAGGAAGTGCCTGCACCACTGACTGGATCAGTTGAACATGACTGGCGAAGGACAGCTAGTTGTTGGTCCAGTGATTCACCTTAGCCCTGAACTTGTCCATAATCCCCTGCCACAATTCATTGGAATGTCTCCCAATAGATATAGGTATACCAAGATAAAGAACTGAAAGGCTACCAATTTGGAAGTGAAGAATGTCAGCCACTCTTCTTTGAATGGGTGGCGGAGTGTTGAAGAAAAAAATGGATGACTTATCCTCATTAATTACTTATCTCATGGCAGCCAAGTAAGCATCCAAACCGCTGTGAAAATTGGCTGCCTCCCTCATAGTAGCCATACCCATCAATGCCACATTATCCACAAACTAAAGATGAGAAAGAACCAAAAGGTCACCTCCCCACCTGCATCCCTAAATAACACCTTTTCCAGTCTTTTTCCTAATCAGATGCCCAAGACCTTCCACTGGAAGAAGAAAAAAGTAGGGAGATAATGGATCCCCTTGCCGCAGGCCACACGAAGCTCCAAAGAGTTGGGAGTGCTCCCCATTCACCAAAATAGAGAATGAAATTGAATTCACACAGCTCATAACCTAGCTGACCCAATCCTCCTCAAATCCAAAGGCACCCAAAACCTTCTGAAGAAAGGACCACTGGACCCTGTCATATGCCTTAGACATGTCAAGCTTCATGAACATCGCCTTCTCTCTAGACTTGGAAATGGAGTGGATAGCCTCAATGGCCACCATAATCCCATCCAAAATCTGTTGCCCCTCCACAAAGCCACTTTGTTCCTCTGAGACCAGCACCCCTAGCCACTTTTTTAATCTTTCAGCTATCAACTTTGATATAATTTTATAGACAACATTGCAGAGGGAGATAGGCCTGAACTGACTTAAGCGATCAGCCCCTTCTCTCTTGGGAATGAGAGCCAGGAAAGTTGAGTTCAAGGCCCAGAGCATTTGTTTGTTAATTTGAGACTCTTGAACTACAACCAATAGATCTATTTTGATGATTTCCCAAAACTCTTGAAAAAATTCAATCAAAAATCCATCTGAGCTTGGCGCCTTACCTTTTTTCATCATGAAGACAATCCTTTTAATCTCCTCAATGTTAATTGGATGCATCAACTACTCCTTCATCTCCTAAGATACTAAATTGGGAATACAAGAGAGTATCTGATCCTCAGCAGCAATATCCCTTTGTCCCTCTTCTCTAATTATAGAAGCAAAATACTAAACAGCTTCTTTACACATATCCCTCTTAGAAGAGATAGTCTCTCTGCTATCCAAAACCAAAGAGGTTATCATATTTCCATGTTGCTTGGCTTTAACCGAGTTGAAAAAGAAGGCAATATTCCTATCTCCCTCCTATAGCCACTCGACCCTAGCTTTCTACTTCCAAAAAGTTTCCTCCCTCAACTCCGATTCTTCCACCCTCTTAACAGCCCTCGCTTCATCCCTCAACAAAGATTCAGACAACCCTTCCTCTCTTATCATCCTAGTAATGATATTTAACTCCTCTTGCACCTCTTTCTTTTCCTGAAAGATGTTCCCAAAGCTCACCATATTCCACATTCTGAGTTGATATTTCACAAACTGAAGCAACTTGGCAAAAGTGTACATTGTTGTACTAGCTGCCAACCTCCCACTTCTCCACCAATTCGCAACTCGGCCATACAAAGTCTAGCCCCTAAGCCACATGAGTTGAAATTTGAGTGACGGTTTCCTCTACATATAATTTGAAGAAATGTGAAGCTTAATTGGCCAATGATCAGAGCCTCTCCAATCTAGGATCTCAAAACGTAAAGACCATAAGTCGCCCACCTAATAACAAGACATCATGAATCTATCAATACACTCAGCAATAAAGTTTTTATCCATCCTCCTATTGTTCCAGGTGAATCTCCCATTGCAAGGCTTAATATCCACCAGATTGAGCTCTAAAATCTTGTCTCTAAGCAAAGAGGAAGATGGTTCCAATCTAGCATTCCCTCCCTTTTTTCCCATTAGGTCCAAGATAGCATTAAAATCACTAGCCATAATCCATGGCAGATAAGGAAAGCACCTATGAACTAATTGGATGTTATTCCAAACCTGAATCTTACCTTGGAAGTCAGTGGGGGCATAGACATTCGAAAGAAGAACGTACTCTCCCGAGTCAATGCATATGGAAACCATAGAAAGTGAAGACCTGAAGGTGATCCATGACACTGGCTGCACCTTGCATGGATTCTAAAGACAAGCCACACCTCCCGCAGAACCTTGAGCTCCTATGCATTGACAAAAACCTTGGCGCCATAGCTTGGGAGCAAGACTCAACATATACTCCACTGAAACCTTAGTTTCTTAAAGAAAGAGAATATCCAGACAATTATTCCTAAGCAAATCCCAATCATCTTTTTGTCTAGGGCCATTGTTCAAGCCCCTAACATTCAAAGATATAACAATCATTTTGGAGGAGACAAAAAGTGGGAGTCCAAGGTATTGACTAACCCTGACTCAACTAGATTTTCCCTGATCATCTTTATCCTCTCCATGTCTTTCTTTCTCCCCAGTTTAACATTTTTTTCAAAAACCCTTTTTTCCCCTCCTTCTAAAGAATTCATAGGGGATAAGGAGCCTTGCCTCTCTTCTCCACCTCTAATGCTCCTGGTTGTGTGTGAAGAGTACCATCCTCAATTTACAGAACCATGCCCACATTTGGTTCAATATCCTTCTACTCCTCAACATGCCCTTCCATAATCATAGGTAGGACAACATCCACTGGAGGCATTACTTGTTCCATGGGAGCATCTCCAGTCATGCCAGATCCCCCTCCAATTTGTTCTTCATTGACTAGGCTTAGGTAATCCTCTTGCTGTCCTAATTCATCTAGAACCCCAAACCTATTAACCGAGTCCTCTTACAAACCCTCCATAAGGGAACTCTTATGGCCCCTATTCTAGCCTTGAGACTTAACTTGTACAAATCCTTTAGAGTCCTTACCAGGACCTGCTCCAATCTTCTTCCCTTTATCCATTCCAACAACACTATTCAGTGGAGGTGGGGGCAAAGGTTGTTGCTCACTCGATTTTGCCTTTGGGCATCTTCTCACCAAGTTACCATACTCATGACATAAGTGGCATCTGAATGGGAGTGTCTCATAGTCTATATTTTGAACCCATGAGTATGTACCCACACACAGCTCTACTTCATCTGGCAAAGGCCTACTTAAATCAATTTCCACACAAATTCTGGCAAAGGTCATGATTTTCTTACCTAAAGATTGTGTGGATGAACCCACAAGTTTTCCTAGTATTGAAGCAATCATTTAAAGAACATCCTCACGGAAGCATTCAATAGGCATTCTGGGTAATCGTACCCAAACTGGGACTTTATTTGGTAGCTCCTCAGTAGGGTTGAATCTAGCATGCCACAGTTTTACAAAGAGCCCCAACTGGTTGTAGAAATAAGGCCCCCCATCAAAAACCCTGTTCTTGTTAGCCAGACATACAAATGTGACCATAAAGAAGTTATTGGCCAGCAATGTAACCTCCATCTCACCCTCTGGCTCCCACACTCGTCTAGCCCAATTCTCCAAAAAAGGAAGGGAG